>APFE030372896.1:317576-377431 GCA_000404065.3 Pinus taeda
TATAGATGTGTATTCTGTGAGCGAGAAACAGAGAGGTGAGACTGTGAGAGAAAAACAGAGGATATTACAGCGGCTTTGCTGTAGGTTGTGTCTCTTCATTTTGCTGGATAATAGAAAGGAAGGACTGGCTGTTCGAGGTGGACGTAGCCCAAACTGGGTGAACCACGTATATCTGTGTCTCTCTTGTTTTGTGCATTTTCTGTGTTTATATTTCTGCAATATTTTATGTGTTCCATTGCTCCGTAATATATAATTTTCTAACACATTCACTGGTCAATCTCATTGATTCAAATTATAGACTGTTTATTTAATTATGTTACACACTTTTGAATTATTATATGTTTACTTATATCCTTAAATAATTATCCTTCATATTTCATACAACATTCCAATTTTTGCTTCAACTTGCATTATGTGAAAGTTGTGTATAGGTTTTTATTTAGCTTGTTATTGGGTAGAACAATTTTCCCTTTAATTTAGAACAATAGTTCCAACTCTTCACATTAATTGTCAATCTGGGTAGGTTTTCTTATTTCAAGGATATTACGCAAAATATATGCAAGGACAAATGATGACTAGTGCTAATCCATCTCAAAATCAACTGTTGTAATCACACTCTCAACAATTTAGCACTATGGTTGTTACACTCTCAAATCATGTTCACACTCAAGAAATAAACAAACAATGCAGAATAAAACCACTCTGTCACATTGTCACTCTTATTTAGAAAAGAAAAACACTCCTAGAAAACATTCTCTCAAAAATTGTTGAAACACACATTCAAATGAAATGAACACACCGTTAAACTATAACATAATTAAATAATTGTCACACTAACAAAGGGACCAGTCCATGGCCTATGCCATTAAACAATATAGAGGTTAGAATTCTGAAATCGTTAAAGCATGAACAAGACTAATAGTAACAGTAACAACAATCACACATGAATTATAACTGAGAGGAAATAAATGAAACAACTACAATACCTTCCTAATCAGTAACCCTTTCTAAGAAGGATGGTCTTTCCTTCCTAGCAAGGGCTGTTACACTACACAACACACAAACTAGTCAACATAAAGGTATGGTGCCATGAATTATTGAGATTGCATTAATGAAACATACAAGATTACAATTATGGTGCTATCCCCCTCTATCATTGTCTATCTATTTATATATGTATATGTCATGTGAGCAAAGAGCACACCACTTTATGATTTTAGATTACAATGATAAGATCACCATGAGAATCTCTTGATTCTCATGTGATATAATTTGAGAATACATATTAGAAATTTGATAACAATTTCCAAGCTTATAACAAAGTTGTAACATTTTTTTCAAATTACAATAATTATCAATAGAAAATGCTAATTGTTTCAACAAAATTTCACAAAAAAAATTATGGGCTCCAACATGCCCCCTACACAAAAATGTGGCTCGTACTCGAGGGACTCAGTTCTCCTTCTATCCCCATGGATCCAGTAATCTCTATCCTTACTGAGGTTGCCTTCAAGCTGTTGGTACAACAATTGTAGGGGCGATCAAGGATCCTGGTTACTCTAGAGCTCTTAAAATAACCTAGGAGGGGAGTGTCACATCCTCCCTCTCCATAATGGCATGTCCAGAAAAAGAATCCTTTCCACCACTATTGCTCTAGGGTTGAGTTATTTCGATCCTCTAGCTTTCTACACGGTTTATTAACATTTATTGGAATTGTTGCACGTTTTACATAATTGGAATGACATTCTAGTTGTAACTTAATTGGAATTTTATTATGGTATATATGTGCACTTTGATATGATGTGATATAATTATGGTTCCATTTCATATGTTGTAATATTATAAATATAACAAAAATATTAACTATTCCATGAAATTAATAATAACTTTTCATTTTGGTTGTTTTTTTTGTTTGGCAGAACACGAGTCTTCTAGAGGATCTAGTTGATCCTAAGATTAATTTAGATTATGTTGGATTTGTGTGATGCAGGAAAGTGTTCCATCTGTAGATAGAGGCAACCCCTCTAGCCCTAGAGTGGGTCTAGTCACAAACAAGGACAGATCAACAATAGTTTCCCTTAAACAGTCATAGTTGGAGGCCTACCTCAACTGGTGGTCGATGGAGTTCTGTTGCGCTGCTCCAGCTTTCGCTTCCTTCTCCTCAATGAGTAATCAACCTGAAACAATGCAAAGGAAATACAACAAAACAACAATGATCTATTTACTCAAAAAAGTCAAGTATTCATGAGCTATCAAGTACATTACATACAAGACATAGGAAAACATCACAAGCCTTCTCAGAGGAATCCACCCAGCATGTTCTTCAAGCATTCACTCTTTGAAGATGGATCTCCCAACATACAAAGTCTCTCTCTCTCATTCATAGGTTTTATATGAAATCAAAGGCACTTCACAACCTTCCCCAATCTATCAACACTCTCACACTTATCACACCCACACTAGCTATCTATCAAAATTACTAACAACACTGCTCAATCCAAGAATTTACCAACTATCTGATCATAGCAAAGGTGAGTGTTTAAATAGAAGGAGTCTCCATGAAAGGTGGAAGAGAGAGCTTATCACCAAAGAAGGTAGCACAATTGATGGAACTGCCATGCCAGGGAAGGAAGGGTGACACAAAATATGCCAACAACTAGGTCTGGAGTCATCCAGAAGGCTGACTGTTGGAACAAATTCGCCCAATCTCGATCATCGTGGGTACATAATTGAGATTAAGCGCTGACATCGCGAGTGAGCAATGTAGCTAGTCAGATCATCACTGAAGATAATAAGCAACCTCACGTGGGAGCATGAAATCAGACCATCGCGGGAATCAGATGTACTTCCGCGCTGGTAGCGCTGCTGGACTATTTAGGAGCGCCCTTCAGCGTGTATATTAATTCCATAGTTGCGATGAGGCAGATAACTTAGGAAAAGTGGGTCAATTGGCAGCATAAGAGAGCATTTGTTCAGCATGAGCATGCTTGACTTGGGCACATGACACAGTAGATGGACTAGGAGTGAAGGCAGTGACAAATTACTGTGTAACAGATGCCCTAAAGTATGAAGCCCAAGAGAGTGGGAGGGATGAAATGCTTTACAAAACTGGCTGAGTTGGAACACCATCTGGAAGAACCTGTAGGCGCAAGTACAACTAATATCTCTGATAGTGAAATACATGTAGTCTAGGCATGGACGCAGCCATCCAAAACATATACGGCCTAGGTCTATGGTATGGACGCAACCATCCAGCTAATGAGACCATGATAATGATAAAGGTATGGTCGCAACCATCCATAAAGACTTAGGTATGGTCGCAACCATCCATCAATGAGTCATGTAATCACGAACCAATCCACACAGCCCAAACATGTGTGATCTGAGTTCGGGGTCTTGAACCCAACCGATCATAGTACAAATTCTAACATGCGAATAGAGGTGTTGAAGTCGAGCATGATAGAAAATCACTTGATTATCGGTCGATGATGTAAACCATTAACAAGCGCGAGAGAAACCACCAATGACATCAATGGTTCTCAAGGTACTGTCCAGTACAATCCACGAACTGTGAAGAATGAGCTGAAGTCGAACACTCATGGAATCACCCAATCAGCGACCAATGATGTAAGTCGACCGTCAGGCGCGAAGAACTTGCCATTGAGGCATGCAAGCTCCAAGGTACCAAAAGGGATCTCTAGATCAATCTCCTGGATAATGAGCTAAAGTCGATAGGAGACGATCCGTCGCAGGAGGGCCATAATGTTTCCCCCATCAACGACACGAGACAAAGAATAAGTGGTAGATGGTGAAACATAGTATCAGAGGAAAAGGTAAGGATGTAAACTGCAGAAGGATTATACTCTTGAACATGAAGGCAACACGACTCCAGAGGGTGGCAACATTCAGGTACCAAAGGATCAGAGGCTTAATGGAGATAGCATGGATCAGATGGAGTGAGGCTAAATGACAACCCAAACCCGCGGAAGGCTAAACGAAGATGTATGGATGTTCCAACCCAACAAGAAGCAAAAGTGTCGATGTTCAAGAGTGACTAGCTGCCATAGAAAATCAATGGTTATTTCCAAACTTTCCCCCACCATTGTTGGTGAGTACCCCAATTATATTTGAAAACAAGCTTGAAGGGGATAACATATGCGTGTGATATAAGTTCGACCTTCGATCGAATCCAACCTAGTAATAGTTTAACGAGCCCTAGGGAGGAGAAGCTCGAGTCTCGTCATGGTGACGAGTCCAATGTTGTCTGGGTTTAATGAGTCTGGCATAGGTAAAACTCAGATTCTTCTTCATGTTTAGGGAGTTTGAAAAAGACACAGAAAAGAAAACTCCAAAGGGGGGTCCTTTTTCATAAATTTGTGTCTCTCAAGCCCGAAAAAGTATAAAACAATACTCGAAAGAACCGCTTGACCATTACGATCAAGGAATACTTTTTGTGATTAGTGATCTCGACCCGTAAAAGTAGAAAAGCGATTGAAACCATGTCGTTTCGTAACCAATAACAATCCTGAAATGATAAAAGCTCGACAATCTTTTCTCATTTACACGGTTGGAAAAGAGATTAAAGTAGACTGCCTCTCATTTCGTTTAACGAGTCGAAAGGGACAACTTAGCTATCTTTTATTTTTTTGAGTCGGAAAAGAGCGTTAAATATGACTTTATGGACCAAGTGCACACATAACTCCACCACCTATAGTTCTACACAAAGCATGTTAAACGTAAAATCGATTCGACACAAATAATGCAGAAACATAATTAGAAACCACAATTCCAACTAACCATGCAAAAAAATGGTAAAAACCCACATTATAAAGTGCAATTTTTTAAAATTTTCAAAAAATTACTATAAAAGGGGGGTAATCCATTTCATTTTTATCATTTGCACTGTACAATTCACCATTGGAGAATTTGGAGCACTAACCAGAGCTAACTTCTCGAGTTGATTGCGGCCTCATCTGTTGACGGTTCATCGTGAAACTTCGATCAAGTAAGTAGTTGTTCTCTTGCACTTCATTTCAATGGTTTTTTTATGCATTTGAGCATTGGATATGCAAGTTTGAGCGGATTTTTGCATTGAAGATTGCCGCTCGATCATCACGGGTATACCGATCGGGTCCGTGATGACCGAGCGTGACTTACATGTAATGCTCTCCGATCGTTGTGGGAATATGATGTATTCCCGCGATGGCCACGAGAAAATTGAACTGGGAAATTTGAGCCATCACGACTATTTTAAAAACAGTCGCGATCGCAACGCAAAACTATATTTTTATCTAAATTATGGATTAAAATTTATGATCGAAGTTCTAATTCATTTATTCTCGTCATGCAGGGCATTATGGCTTTTGTCTGGCAAGAATGAGTTCACGATGCCAATGATGAAGAGGCTTTTGCTAATGCTAGGTGCTGAAACACTCTACGTGAATGCGGATTGCTAAGATTCTTCCTTACTCCACATCTTCAAGCCCAACCCGATTTACTAGAGCTGATAATCCATGCATGGAACCCAACAGACGGGAAATTCATAATCTGAGGCCGAGACATCAAGTTCGATGCAACAAATGTATGCTTTTTGACCTGATTGTCCCATCGAGGTGAGAGGCCAATCTTAGAGGGCCAACGTCCCGGGAGTGAATCACTAGAGATGTTGATGGCATGAGTGTGCCCTCAGGCACATAAAACAAAGAGCGGGAAGGTGGCAATCCTGATAGTGGAAGACATAGTTCCCTATGCAGTTTTGTTCATGGTAACCAGGGTAGCAGCCTCCCAAGCCCAACACGAGGCATCGAAAACCCAACTGCGATTGGCTCTCGAATGCCTTAATCCGACCATGTTCAACTGGGTGAAAATAGTGATGGAAAATATGAAGAGACAACTTAACAACTGACATCAAGGAGAGACAAAACAGTTCGGTTATGAATCCATCTTGATCTTGCTCATGCTGGAGCGAGTGTTGGCACTGTAGTTGCAAGACATGGTCTTGAATGTGCCCAGACCATGAGAGCCCAGGATCACACGGTGGGCCCACGTTATGCCACGAGGAGGTGGAAGATGCCTAATATCATGGGGGGCGATGTTCCGTGAGTGGTTGGAGCGCCAGACTATCTTTGTTGAGGACTGGCCATATGTTGGGATGGACTTCTATGGAGATCCCAATATGAAACTACCTCTTGGCGAGCAGTGGGATGATGGCGGTAAAGCACTTGATCACGTTATTTTTGTATTTTATCTTTTATGATGTTTTTGGATTTTTTCATGCATATGTCCTAATGAGGTACTCTATGATATTTGTAGATGTGAGACCAATGAGACCCGTAGGATTGGGTCTAAAGGTGCGGAGGGACCCAGAGGGTATCAGAGAGCTAGCCTTGGCTCCTCCAGCTGGTGATTCGATAGAGACAATGGCCCAAAATCTCGAGGGTTTGATGACGAGGATCGAGGAGGTCCCCATAGAGTTCCAGATTCACACAGTAGGAGTGATTCCTAGGTTGTACCGATTGTTTAGACAGGTTGCACGAGCGATGGTGTGCTATAAGGAGCACAACCCACCACAGTAGACGCCTAGGTTTTATCCTACTGATTTTTTGAGAGACATGTGTCTCGGATGTATAGAGAGCACATACTCTCTTTGGACATATTCATTTATCTTTTGATCGCCTCGGTTGCGCCACAACAAGATATATATATATATATATATATATATATAATATATATATATATATATAATATTACTATACCTATTATATATATATATATAACTATAGTATATACTATATATACTATATATATATATATATATATACTTATATATAATAATAGTATATATATATATATAATATATATACATTCCTATGGTTCATTATTGTGTTTTGAAATGTTCTATATTGATGTTTGATTACATATTACGCAAATGTCTGTCTAATACATAATTGGCTAATGCATCAGTCTAACGTGTATTAATCGTCTTGGAATTTGTGTGTTGATATGTGATGAAATCAAAATTCCTTTCTAACAACTTAACACATAAATAAAACCTTAAAATTTGATGATCTCTGATGGAATAATGCCCATTAAGCTGGTGGACAATAAGCTGAGAGTCAAGATTTGCAACTAATGCACGAATGCCGAGGTTGATAGCCTCAGTTAAAAGTTCGATAATAGCACTATATTCAACAACATTGTTTGTGGTACAACCCAGACAAACACCTTGAAGGTCTACTAACTCACCATGAGGATCGTATATCACCCATGCTGCAAAAGACAGGTTGCGTGTACTATGGCAAGCACCATCAGCGAAACCAACATAAGGTGTACTAGACATCTGCATACGAAGAAAAAAGACACAATAAGCAGCAATTATGCCTACACACCAAGCCAAAAACATGAAAATACACACACACACAACACACCTTCTGAAAACACACGTCTGTACAAATCATAGTGCATGGGGTTCATGCATAATATTTTTTCAGATAAAGCCCATTTTGGGGCTTCTCTAGAGGGTTCCCTTCATAATCAATTAGCTCATAGGCCCCCTTTTGCAAAACTTGCTTTACAATATAAGGCCCGTGCCACATAGGCTTGAATTTGCCTGCCCCCATCTTATCATTCACTTGATCATAAAGCAAGACTAAATCTCCTTCAACAAAAGAACGAGGATGAACAGTATGATCGAAGTGAGTTTTCACTCTCTTCTTCTATGCTTCAATAGCTAGAGAGGCTAGTCGACAGGTCTCGTCTAGTCACTCTAGGTAGAGAAAGAATTCTTCTACCGAAGTAGTTTTGGGGAGTAATTCGACAGCTAATTTCAAAGAAGGGATCTCACACTCAATCGGAAGGGTAGCCTCCAGACCGTAAACCAACTGGAATGGGGTGAATTGGGTGGCATCCTTCACTGAAGTTCGGTAGGCCCATAAGGCGGAGAACAACATCAAATGCCAGTTGGACGTGTGCATGCCAATGGTGCGTTGAAGCATTGTAACTAGAACTTTGTTGATAGCGTCCACTTGGCCATTGGCTTGAGGATAGTACGATGTTGAACTATCATGTCACAAGCCCAATTGGGTCATTAATTCAGTAATCATATGATTATGAAAGTGTTTGTCGTGATTAGTGATGATAGTCTGAGGGACTCCAAATCGTGAAATAACATGATTGAACAAAAATTACGTCGTTGTGTGACCGTCTTCAGATAGTGTCGGCATTGCCTCGGCCCATTTTGTGAAATAATCAACGACAACAATGATATATCCATGCCCCCCGGCCGAGCGAGGGTTATAGGCCATATAATCAATGCCCCATTTGGCAAAAGGGCCAACAGTAACAACAGGGTGCAATGGAGCAGGAGGCATGCACATTTTCCGTTGGTAGATTTGGCACTCATGACAAGAATGGACGTCAAGAATGCAATCCTTAAAGATGGAGGGCCAAAAATAACCAGCACGGAGAATCTTCTGAGCAGTGGCATATCCAGACATGTGACCACCATAGACACCAGAATGGTAGTCATTTAGAACTCGTTCGGCTTCCTCGAGTGTTAAACATCGGCGGAGGACAGAGTCGGTGTTGAGTCAGTATAGGGTGTCCCTGATAATGCGATAAGGTTGAGACTAATGGCGAATCCTTCGGTGAGCGTCTTTGGACAAATCGGGACAAAAAGAGGACGTCTGAGATAGACAATAATATCCCCGTACTAAGGGTCGAGGGTGCTGATCAGGAAGAGAGTTTGATACAGAATATGATCCTCTAACCGAGAGGGTGCGGTAACAGATGGCAGAGAGCAAAGCAATTTAGCAAAGATGAGGGACTTCTTAGACTTTGCAGTGGTGAACTCCAATTCGAACTCTTGGAGGATGAAAATCCATTTCGAGTATTTTCCCCCGAGTAACTGACGTGACAAAATGTACGTCATCAGGTTGCAATCAGAAATCACCATTGTGGTACGCAATAGTATGTAATGGCGGAAACGTTGGATGACACAAACATCAGCCAATCCAACTTCTCAACATGGGCATAGTGAGTTTCTGTATCAAGTACATTGCGGCTGAGATAATAAATGACATGCTCAATACCATCATCATCGTCTTGAATGAGAACCATGTCGATGGTGGTATCAGCAGCGGCTAAGTAAAGAGTGTAGTCCCGGTGATAATCAGGGGGATGTAACAAAGGAGCAGAAACAAGGAGAGCCTTTAGGCGCTCGAACGACTCTTGGGCGGTGGCATCCCAATGAAAAGGGGTTTCACATTTCAATAACCGCTATAGCCTTTAGCCACTTCAGCATAATTCAGAATGAATCGTCGTAAAAAATTCGCTTTTCCTTGCAAACTCTGCAATTGCTACAAAGAAGCAAGGGGAGGAAGGTTCAGGATGGCTTCGACCTTAAGAGGATCCAAACAGATTCCCTCTCGATAGACGATGAACCCGAGAAGTCTGCCAAACTCGACACAGAAGACACACTTATGGGGATTGAGTCGAATACGATAGTGTCTACAATGGAGAAAAATTTCGCGAAGGTGGGTGGGATGGTCTTGACACCTTACCAAATGAGCCAGAAGGTCATCCAGGTAAGGTTGCACAATGTGTCGAATATCATGTAACACATACGACATTGCACGTTGGAAGGTGGAACCGGCATTTTTTAAGCTGAAAGGGAGTTTCTTGTAAGCGAAAGTGCCCCACGAACAGATAAAGGTAGTCTTGTGTCGATCAGCAGGGGTGATATTAATCTGGTTATAACCAAAAAATCCATCCATGAATGAGTATATTTCACTCCTGGCACACTCATCAATGAGTTGGTTGATGAAGGGTGTGGGGAAATTATCTTTGGGACAAGCTTGGTTAATATCACGGTAATCAACACAGACCCTAATAGAGCCCTATGTTTTAGTGACAGGGACAATATTAGAGACCCAGTCTGTGAGTGGGACGAGGTAAATAAAACCAGCCTTGAGAAGCTTTTCCAATTCCACCTTAATAGCTACAGCCTTTCGGGGGTGCACGAGGTGTAGATGTTATCGGACAGGTTTAGCACCCGGATAGGTAGGTATCTCATGCACCACAATGCTAGGATCGATGCCGGGCATCTCTTCGTAAGACCAGGAAAAAAGATCATGAAATTCATGAAAAATACCTATATAGAGTTGAATCTCCTCTGGAGTACAAATTACTCCAACATGGATGTGCTCAACAATCCATGGTTTAACAGAGATGTCGATGGGCTAAGTTTTCATGATGTTCCCCATATTCCCTTCAAAAGACACTTGATAGATCTGAATAGGTTTTAGAAGAGGTTGAAAAGGTAAGAAAGAAGCAAACCGCTCAAGACAAGCGAGCATTTCCTGATAGGTAGGGAGAAACAAGGAACGATTGTGATGATTAGGTCAAGGGGGTTCCTCGAAAGACATAGTCTCAATAATCGCTTCATCAGAAGGAAAAAGTTCCTGTAATGGGTCTGAAGAAGCGCTATCTCCAAGCCAAGGGGGCTGCATGTACGAATCGAGAGCTCTTCTCAAAGGAGAAAGTTCAGAGGATGGAGCCAATGTAGAAACAATTTCAACGTAGTTGAGCTCGGCAGGACTCAACAGCATCTCATTGCCCCAGGATTCTATCTAATCAAGAGGAGGAAGAACCCATGGATCAGAACGAATAGAAATCATATTAATCGAGGTGATGTTGGGAGGTGGGAGTGAAAAAACACCCATAGGGGTAGGATCTTTAAAGAGTCCAGCACCCACACTCTCAAGAGGAACTGAGGTATGCTCCACGAAAGGCACATTTCCATCAGAGGAAGAGGCAAAGAAGGAGAGCTAGTCTATGGTGACGATCTTCCCCTAATGAGGGAAATGAATGACACAGAATAGATATGAGGCCACGGCTCACATGGCATAAGTCCAGCTTCGTCCTAAAAGGAGTTTGTAAGTTAAATTTGCGTCGAAAACTTCAACCTCTACTTCGACTGTCTTCCCTTCCAATGTAATGGGCAAGCGTTGGAGGATACCATAAGGACGAGACTCTCTCCCATCAAAGGCTTCCAAGGTCATAGGAGACTGGCTCAGAGTCGGAGAACCAATAGCCTTCCAACAATCAATAGACATTATGCAAGTAGAACCACCTTCATCAATGACAGTACGATGAATAGTTTTGGAATTGATGATGACCTGAATAAGGAAGGCAATTTGGTGAGGCAGCCTCGGTATATGACTGTCCAGGTCGAAAGTAATCAAATCTGAGTCGACCGGGTCAATGCCATCGATGGCCGATAGCAAAGACTTCCTCTGAGAGGGGAAGCTCTAGAGAATTTCTAATGCAGACATAGCTAATGGAGCCTGTGCTACCTCCTCAACGATGCTATAGTGCTGAGCAGCATGAGCATTGGGGTTGTACGAAGATTTTCGGAGTACGCCCTTAAGAGGAGGTCGGATGACCATTTCAGTGTTAGGTCGCTCAATATGAAGGGGACCAGAACTGGATGGAGGATCACTAGAGGGGACCTTAGGCTCCTTCCTGGCAGGCGATGGATACTTTTTTTCCTGGGTACTAATGTGGACATGAATCATCCTAGCCATAAATACCTGAGAACTAAAGGGAGAAGAGGATTGAGACGAATCAACCACCATTTGAGTTTGTTGCGAGGGAAAAGGCTCTTTGAGCATGGCAGGAGTTCCAGGGGCACCTTTCAGCAAACGACTAACTTCGGATCACCTTGGGCAGTCTTTGGCATAGTGATCCTCATCATAGATAAGGCAAGGATACTTAGGTTTGCGTTTAGCACCTTCCTCGGGTGGAGGTTTAGGGGAATCCTGCTTCGGCTGTTCAGCTTTATTCTTCCCTTTTCCCTTCTTTTTCCCTTTCGAGGATTTGTCTGCCATGGTGGACTGGACGACATTCACCTCGGAAGTACTACTAGCATTGGATACACCCTAAGAAGTATTTTCATTTGAAGCATTCTTCTTTTGCTACCCAGGGTTCGCAGAAGATTTCTTAGAGGGCAGATTAACAGAACCGATGACACCATCAACAGAGGGTGTCGGCGGAGCTTTGGAAGTTTCCGGCCTTGGAACATCAGGCAAATAATCATCTAAGGTACCGGACTAGGAGTAAACCAAGTCAAGGTACTAAGCACGCATGATAGCTTGCTCTTTAATTACACACGCTCCCATAGCAATGTCCCAAGCTATTGGTTCGACAAATGAGGTTGTAAACTAGTCAATCGAAGCTGATCAGGAATCCAAAACTTAATCAAATGGCGACGTCGTCTCCATTCATGAATATGATCAGAGATATGTGTGGCCGTAGTCTATTTTAAGGATGTAAGGAGATGTGTGCCCGTTTCATAACGAACCGATTATTGAAAATGAATTAAGAAGGCCATAGCTAACGAGTTGAAGTCCTAAAAAGATTTGCGAGCTAATTCAATATACCACTTAGCAGCAGAGCCAGTGAGAGTCTGTTGAAAAAGGCGAAGTTGGATTGAATCATCAAGCCATGAGTTTGATGAACACCATAGATGATATGTCATAACATGAGCCTAGGGATCTTCTCCAGCTTTACCATCAAACTTGGGACAATCACCTGGAATTTTAGTTGGAACTGGCGGCCAATACGGATTATGAAGAATGGGATCATTTGTTAGTTTGGACACGTCCAGTAACTCCAACGTTGCTAAAAAGGGTAGCTGAGGATTAAAGGACATTTGCGGCCATGGGTAGGAGGTAGTCCTAGAGTTCCATCCAGCTGTCGATTGCCCCCATTGGTTTTGTCCAGACGGACCTGGCCCATAAGGGTTTTGTCCATAGGAGTTCTGCCTGTAGGGGTTATAGCTGTAACTGGATGGTTGACCTTGGACTTGCCCCCCAGCATTCCACTGGTTAACAACATAGGGTTGCTGGAAATTCTGATAAGGATTTACCTACAGTTGTTGATAATTTTGATACGAGGCAAATTGGGCTTACCCTGGGATTATTGGGTACCATAAGGTGGCTGGGCTCCAAAGTGGTCCTGGTAGCCCGACTAGGTTTGATAAGCAGGTTGAGATTGACATCCAACCTGAATTTGAGAACCGAATTAGGTCTGGAGCCTAGACTAGGGCTAAAAACCGGGTGGCACTTGAGAAGAAACCATCATTTGAGTGTCTGGTTGAGCAGGCCCAGATGGATGTCCTTGAGAAACCTGAGGCTGAACCATCTGGCTAGAAGGTTGACCTAGCTGCGATTGAGGTTGACTCACTTTCCCAGAAGGTTGAACTTGCTAGGTAGTGGGTTGTCCTTTCCCAACTGAGGGTTGTCCTGACGGGCCAGATGGCTGAGCAGACTGGACAATTGGTTGGCCTAGTTGATTTTGAGGCTGACCACTATGTCCAGTTGGTTGACTAGGCTGGATAGTGGGTTGGCCTTGTTGAACGTAAGGTTGACCAACTTGCCTAGAAGGGTAGCCTTACTGGATACCTGGTTGACCTTGTTGGATGTAAGGTTGTTCCAGGTTACCAGAAGGTTGCCCATAATAGGTAAAGGAAGAACCACCAAAGGCCGAAGGTTGTTCCTGGAAGGGTTGTCCTTGTGGGCTTCCAGGTTTCCCTGGATAAGGTTGTCCATAAGACGGCTGACCTTGATATGGTGGCCCTTGCAAATTGGCAGGTGGTGCTTGGCCACCATGATAAGTGGTGGTACCCCAAGCAACAGAAAACGAGACTATGACCTCAACCGTGGGTTGAGATGGCATAGGTCCGGGGTAATAGATATGAGCTCCACAAGAATCATAATAATTAAACGGATTTTGAGGATCCAGATTCTGAAGAGCTTGCACATACTGATCATATGCCCCCCCTACTGGAACGGAACCAGAAGAAGGTGGGGCACTTAGTGTGGGATCAACAACTCCTACCATTGGGCCACTATAGGTAGGACCAGGAGAAGGCCCGGCAATAGTAGTAACCACTAAAGAGGCAGTGGCGGCACTGACAATAGGGGTTGAAGAAGCCACACAAATAGTTGGCATGGTTGGAATAGATGTAATGGACACATTGTGAATTTGAGGGGTGAATGGCTCTGAAGTCGGAGGGACGGTACGAGACCATATGGAACTCAAAAGGGGAGACCTGGAACCAATGATGTCCACCAAAGCATTATACCTTAGAGGCAATGTCACACCAAGGAAGTAACATGGAAAGGTAAAGTTCTTGTTGCACGGAAAGGTGAAGTTCCTGGTTCCATAGGAATAGGTATTTCACTTTCTGACACAAAGGATTCTTCACCAGAGATGGAAGTCATCTCATCCATGTCAGAGGAAGACATCAGGACAGAAACACTAGGAGGAGTAGCAGGAAAGTCTTCCTCAGAAGGCTCCCAAACGGGATTCCAATTAATATCGTAAGACTCGTCCTCTGGGGCACGAGAGTTAAGGGGTTGGATACTCAGGATAACAGAGAGAGTATCACTAACAACCGAAACCTTGGGAGAAAGGATGGAGACCCTTGGTCACTTGGAACGGGAGACGGGATCGTTGATTCCACCAAGATGATTCACCTCAAAATCCTGGGAAAACTAACGAGAAAGAACCCTACTCAAGCTAAACGCAAACAATATCTAACCGGGTAAATGTGAACGTGGCCAAATAAATTTTAAGACACAGGAACAAAACTTGACCTTTTCATCTTTAAAGAGTCGAGAAAAGGACCAAAAGATGACTCTAGTCGCCTTCGAATATTTAATGAGCCTGAAGTGACAAGTGCTCAGATGGACCTTTTCTTTTAGGGAGTCCGAAAAGGAACGAAAGTGACTACTCTAGAGAACTAGGTAAAAGGTTTAACAAACAACCTGTAAAACTGCATATACACCTTGGCAGTCATATGAAAACAAGGACTTTCCATACGGCTGTCAATCTTCCCGAATGCTGTGTTCGGTGCGTTACAGTTTGCAAGGCAGCAGACACAGCTTCCTAAGGATAAAGGATGATAACCTAGTGGGGTCTCCCAATATATACTCAATGGTACGTGGGAGCACAATTCCGTACTAGACTGCTATTGATTCACAGAAGGAGGAATCACCCAACCTTGAGTGAGAACAATAGTGACTAGGTTTAATGATGCCGGAGCACGTCTCTAGCCTAGACCTCTAAATAATGAGCGTTATGTTCCAATGCATTGTTAGATTGATTCAGTTCATTTTAAGGTTGATCTTGAATTATTTTTCAGTTTTCAGGCCCTACCGTATGTATATAACAAAACCTAAGATACAACTAAAATGAATGAAATATCCTTTTTCTTTCGATGAAAACCTACCTATGAGAGGGTAGAGAGATTATTCCCAAACCAAGAACCAAGCCAAACAAATGCAGTCACAGAATGCATACAAACATCAATCCCTACAGTGCACAGGAACTACTAATGAGAGATTTTATCATTCGCTTTTCAATATGCAACCTTGAAATGCAAATTCACTTTCACTTTCGCACACTAAATGAATGCAAACTTTTGATTTTTTATGTTTTTAAACCCAAAGAAAGAAACAAGCAAGTGTTAAAGAACCGGTTGATCCAAACAATCGTGATCTATGTTCGGTAGAGAAAAGAAATCGAATCAATACCAAAGATTGGTTCAATAACTGTCACTAAGAATCAACCAGAAACAAAGAAAGAGGAAGGCTCAATCAAACCGATAAGAGGCTGTAAATGAATCTCGAGCAGACCAGCAACCAAGAGAATTGATTCAAGGAACTTGAAGCAATGAACTACGTCACACGGGCAAAAACGCAAAATTCATTCAACCAAGCCAAAGAAAGAGTGCCTTGACCATAAACAGTGAAAAACAAATCACTAACCAAGCAAAAAACGGCAAGAGATCAAGAGGACTGGCAAAATCAAGAGGTAGAATTGAGAAAATATTCTACAAGTATCGTCGCGAGTGCAACACTAGTAACTTGCATTGATAAGGAACTAGCTGTCGCAACAGAGCACTGTCAGCGAAGGAGTACACACCTTTCCCTCGATGATCCGATTTCCAGGATCGTCATGACTGTGTGATGTTATTCCACGACGCACGGGATTTTACAAAAGGGTGATCGCGATGTCAGCATGACTGTTAGGCTAAGTTCTGCGATGATGCAAAAACAAAGGCAAACGAGCCAAAAACTCCCAAACCAAAACCAACCAATCTAACAGATAATAGAGGGACCTACCAGATCAACCCAGGTGACCCAGAAGACTGCTAATTAATCCCCAAAATCAAAGAGAGACCAAATCAAAATCAAAACAAGAGCAAAGAGAAGAACATAGGATACACTCCCCAGCTGAGTCGCCAATTTGTGATGCAGGAAAGTGTTCCCTCTGCAGACAAAGGCAACCCCTCTAGCCCTAGGTGGGTCTAGTCACAAACAAGGAAAGATTAACAATAGTTTCCCTTAAATAGTCATAGTTGGAGGCCTATCTCAACCGATGGTCGATGGAGTTCCGTTGCACTGCTCCAGCTTTCGCTTCCTTCTCCTCAATGAGTGATCAACCTGAAACAATGTAAAGGAAATACAACAAAGCACGTAACTAGAAAACAAAAATGATTTATTTACTCACAAAGTCAACAATTCATGATCTATCAAGTACATTACATACAAGACATAGGAAAACATCATTGGTTGCATTAATAATGAAATAAGAGCAAGTTTACAGCCAAAGTCTTGATGTCACAAGCCTTCTTAGAGGAATCCAGCGAGCATGTTCTTCAAGCATTTACTCTTTGAAGATGGATCTCTCAACATACAAAGTCTCTCTCTCTCATTCATAAGTTTTAAATGAAATCAAGGGCACTTCACAACCTTCCCCAAGCTATCAACACTCTCACACTTATCACATCCACACCAGCTATCTATCAAAAGCACTAAAAACACTACTCAATCCAAGAATTTACCAACTAGCTGATCATAGCAAAGGTGAGTGTTTAAATAGGAGAAGGAGTCTCCATGAAAGGTGGAAGAGAGAGCTTATCACCAAGGAAGGTAGCACAATTGATGGAACTTCCATGCCAAGGAAGGAAGGGCGACACAAACTATGCCAACAACCAGGTCTGGAGTCATCCAGAAGGCCGACTGTTGGAACAAATTTGCCCAATCTGGATCATCGTGGGTACATAACTGAGATTAAGCATTGACATCGCGAGTGAGCAATGTATCTAGTCAGATCATCACTGAAGATAATAAGCAACCTCACGTGGGAGCATGAAATCGAACCATCGTGGGAACCAGATGTACTTCCGCGCGGGCAACACGGCTGGACTGTTTAGGAGCGCCCTTCAGCACGTATATTAAGTCCATAGTCGCGAATAGGTAGATAATTTAGGAAAAGTGGGTCAATTGGTAGCATAAGAGAGAATTTGTTCAACATGAGCATGTTTGATTTGGACACATGACATAGTAGATGGACTAGGAGTGAAGGTTGTGACAAATTACTGTGTAACAATTTGGTTCAAACATTCGAGACGGTGATGATGAGGTAGATGGGAAGGACATCGAGGAAAACAACGATGATGATGAGATTGATGATCATCATGATGTTGATGATCATGATAGACATGATGATGATGAGTAATTTGTTGCTATTAGCCAGCGACATTGATCATATAGAATCTATCATGTATCATTGTTGATAAATTGTTATGATGCCTCTTTTCATGTTTATTATCATATGTGTCATTTTTAGTTGCATTACCATTGAGTTGTATCATTTTGACTTATATAATTTGGACATGTATTTTCTAGGCCCCCATCATGTGTAGCTAGTCACAAACCAACAATTTTATTTATTAATAATCTAAAAATACCAGTTATAGTTTTAAAAAAATATCTTGTTATTTTATTCCAATGTTGTTGTGTGGTATGTAACTATAAGAAACCTGAAGGAGCTCTTCTCTAGAAATCTATATGATGTGAATATTGGCATGCATTTTATGTAGCTGGCCGCAACCAACAATTTTGTTTATTAATAATATAAAAGTACCGGTTATAGCTAAAAAAAATTGTTAGTTTGTATAGATGTCCATTTCCCTAAAAAATATTTATAAATTGCTATAGAATATTTCAAATGCAATATGACTTACTCTATAATCATATAAGTTATTTAAGAGGCATGATATACTTAACTAATTTAATTGAAACAAAAAAATATTAAATTTATAAATGGAAGCTATAAAGGAAGCATTGCAAGTTGTTAAAATGGAAGCAGAATGTGACTCTAAAATGGAAGTAAAATTTGACATTAAATTGGAAGCCATACTTGGAGCTATTATGTTATAGATCTGATCTGAAAATATATGAAAATAATACCAATATACCCAATAACTGTAAATAATCACCAAAAATAACAAGATCTGAATATAGATAGAAATGCTTCTTTATTGATCAAAACCTTTAAGGTAGGGCAACACCATACATTCACTCCTTAAGGAAGCAGAACACTCCACAAACCATATGCCTGTTCATATAATAATACGTGACATCTCTCAATGGGGAGTCTCTAACCTCTATATAGGCCTTATACATACAATACCATGGGTCATTACCATGGTTCCCTCAATACCATCTATCTAATACATGGGCCCATTACATTATTACTAACTACTTGTGGTCCCTTACATGATATGGGTTGACCACCTTATTTATTACTATAACCCATCCCATTATTATATTATTCCCTTAGGTACCTCCCTTTGTACCCCATACTATCCCTCCTAGGTATACTACATTCCACCCCCCTTAACATGTTTCATCCCCGAAACATGGGAAGAACACAAATAATAAGATCTACTCAAAAGAATAGTCCATTGGTACCATGCATGTGCATTTAGCCATCCAAGAGAAAGGTGAACCCTCGATCTCGCTGGTGCCTTTCTCGCTTGAGATAGAATTTGACCATGGTAGCTCTTCTGTGTTGATGTGTAGTAGGTGGATCTTCACTCCTCTCTATCTGTAATGCGGGGGTTGTTGTCCTTGTGGCTAATTCGTTGCCATCTTGTTGGTTGTTTTCTTGCGGGGTGATGTGGGTGGCGATATGCTAAAGTGTTAACCAACGATGTAACTTCCTTTAATTCACCACCTAATGGATCCTGATGGGTATCTAGTACCTATTGTGGTGCCTGTTGTTGTTTCTTCTTTGTCAATATTACTTCAACCACTGAGTCCCCCTCTGATGTAACATTTTCTGCTTCCGCCTCTACTTGTTTTTCTGGTACCTAGTTTGATGTTTGTGTGTGGTTGTCGACCATCACTAGCTCATCATCTAATATGTCAGTCTCTGGAATATATTATGCTTCAACCTCCATGGACTCTACCCGTTTATTGATGGAAATATCCTGTAATGTAATTTTCCTCTTTTTATACCAGAGCTTCAGGAATTTCTTCTGCACATTAATATTGATAGTACCCATAGATTCCATCCAAAGATATCCCAAAACAACATCCATGTTATCCATATCTGAAGCATAAAAATCACCATGCAACACATACTTATCCATAGAAAGCTTCAAATCCTTATAAACTTGAACATCCTCATCATCAACCTATGTGTTTCCAATGAGTTTGGCTGGAACTTGCAATTTTTTTGCCAAATTAACATTGATAAAATTATGCTTGCAGCTAGGATTTATAGAAACAATCATCTTCTCCTTCTGAATCAATCCATGAATCTACAATAAGGAAACACCAGTAGAAAATAACCCCTTACCTGTCTCATTCTCTTTTTTTCTAGCACGAGAACAATTGTCTAAAAGGACTCTTTCAAATTCTGCATTTGAAAGTTTGGTCAACTGCTTGTTGTCAAGTGAAAACCACCATTTGGCAGTCTCATCTTTGAAACCAAGCCACACTAAATCCTTCCAATCTTTTCCCCATAATGACTTTTTTTTTTATGAATTCTTCAATAGTAGGGCCATTATCTTTTCCTGTAAAAAAACATCTTGCTAGACAACACGAAAAAAAATCACTTACTTGGCGAAAAATGAAATGGCCATAATTCTGTCAATATTGCTTAGAATCCCTATTATGACCTATTTTCACAAATGGAACAACCATTCTGTATCTTCATATGTGGTAGAAATCTTGATCTAGGTGCTGGAATTTCAGATCTGCGCTACAGCTGTCCCGCTGTCACAAAAAAATTCTGAAAAAAGAGCTGATTTTAAATCAGTGATATCTCCCTCATCCGGACTCCGATTTGGTTTTTTTTTTTTTCGAACTTGGGTATTTGTTCACAATAAATCCATATCAGCAATTATATTTTGTAGATTTTCCACCAAAATGTACATATCGGCTCCACAAACTCCCTGCCCCAAAAAATGTCTACAACCTTACTTAAAAAAGCGCTGATTTTAAATCAATGATATCTCCCTCATCTGGACTCCGATTTGGCTAATGTTTTTTTCAAATTGGGTATAGTTTTGCCATAAACTTAGATATGCAATTAAATTATGTAGATTTTGCACCAAAACATACAAATCTGATCTGCAAACTCGCCGCCCCAAACAAAATTCCTGCAAAAATAAATAAATAAATAAAATAAAATTCACCACTTTGCCTAAGAAAGTGCCCTGATTCCACTTGTTATAGATTTGATTTGAAAATATAAGACAATGCAAATAAACATAAGAAATAAGAAGATAGAAATGCTTCTTTATTGATCAACACCCTTAAGGTAGGGCAACACCATACATTTACTCCTTGAGGAACGAGAACACTCCACAAGCCATATGCTTGTTCATACAATAATCATTGACATCTCCTCAATGGAGAGTCTCTAGCCTCTATATAGGCCTCATACATACAATACCATGGATCATTACCATGGTTCCCTCAATACCATCTATCTAATACCATGGGCCCATTACATTATTACTTACTACTTGTGATCCCTTACATGATATGAGTTGACCATCTTATTTATTACTATGGCCCATCCCATTATCAGATTATTCCCTTGGGTACCTCCCTTTGTACCCCATATTATCCCCCCTAGGTATACTACATATTACTAGCTCTAAATAGGAAGTTAAATTGGTTTCTTAGCAAGAACCAAAATTGGAGGCTAATTAAAAAGAAAATCCCAACACTCAAATGATGCAAACCATGGACCTAAAAAAAAAGTAAACCCAAGTGCTAAATAGGAAGAAAACCTTCCAACTAAAAAAGACAAACAATGATGCTAATATGAAGAAATTATGGAAGTAACAATGGAATCCAAACTAGAAGTACACTAGAAACAATCTTGGAAGCAAAACTTGGCATTACCTAGGAAGCAATTTAGGTTGCAAAAAACTAAGTAATAATGGAAGCAATACTAGCAGTCGAACTTGGCGTTACCTGAAAAGCAAAAACAAAAGTAATTCTGGTAGTAAAAAAAGAAGAAATAATGGAAGCAATATTAGAAACCAAACTTGGCATTCCCTAAGAAGCAAACACAGAAGCCATTCAGGTAGTAAACTAATAAGTAATAATAAAAGCAATACGAGTCACCAAAATTTGCATTACTTAAGCAAAAAAAAAAACAATTTAGGTAGAAAACAAAGAAGTAATAATGGAAGCAATATTAGAAACCAAACTTGGTGTTCCCCAAGAAGCAAACAAAGAATCCATTCATGTAGCAAACCACAAAGTAATAATGAAAGCAATATTAGAAGTAACAAAAAACACTACAATGGAATCCATATCAAAAGCTAAAGAAGATGCCATAATGGAAGAAAAACTAGATGCAAAAAGCAATGCCATATTGAAAGAAAAAATCGAAGAAACAAAGGATGTCATAATGAAAATATACCTTGGCATAAATTAGGAAGCCAAAAAAGAAGCTACTTTTGATGTTATACTAAAAGAGAAACAAGAAGCACAATTGGGAGTAGAACTAGAAGTACAAATGGATGCAACAATGGAAGCAAGAATGAAAGAAATTATTGTTGACGCCATTTCTGGCACCCAAGTGAAGATGCAGTGTAGCGCCAGGTTTTGCACCGTCAATTGAAGCCAGCTCACAGGCTTAAATACACTAAATTCTGGTGCTATTTTCGGCGCTAATGGTATGTTTTGTTATAGTGTGGGTTGAATATAGGCTCCATTGATCTAGATACAAACCCCTTAAGTCCCATAAAATATGGCCCACTTTGAAAAATTAGATCTTGATTTTCTTTATTTTCAAAGAGGAAAGGTAAAAAGGCCCTCCCATAGAAGGAAACAAAAAGTTGTGATTTAATCAATGGTCTCCAATTTTTATCCACCTAGATATTTAGAGAGCGTGATGAGGGTCATAAGCCCATAAACTGTCTGATCAATCCCCTTTCTTCTAGCTTGAGCCATTGCACGGGATTGATTGGCATGAACCACAATTTTCAGGACATCATTAGATTTCTTTACAAATCAACTTGACTTGGAGCACTAGAATCTCGGACCATCAAAAATTAGTGCACTGAAAGTATTAATAATAGGATCGGGGGAGGAGGCAGAGGATTATACCCTCCAAACCTGAAACCATTGGCAAGACAACGAGAGTTTCTTCAATTATTTCCCTAATTGAGATTTTAAATATTTTATTGGGTAATTTTTCGATTTTAATTGTTACTCATAAAATTAGTAGAAATTCAAATGCAATCTTATGCACCAACAAATAACTTTAATATGCTCAATGGCTCATTAATTTTTAACAATAATATTATGACATATTTAAATTAAACATTGTATGTTTGGTGAAAGGCCATGTGTATTGTATATCAACAACTTTAATGTTGTAATGTTAATGTTTTTTTGTTTAATTTTAATTGTATATGGATAAACAAGTATATATATATATATACTATATATATATATAATATATTATAATATATATATATATATATATATAATATATATAGATAGATAGATTAGATTAGATAGATAGATAGATAGATAAGGTGCAAAATCCATGGTAACTTAGTTTTCAATTAGGAGTGAGCAAATTTGTCTCTAATTGTTATTTGTGATTGTTACTTAACACATAGCCATTATTCACCATTATTTAAAGAAAACTAGGCCACTTAAAATGATAATGATTTATTCGTGATTAACAAGGGGATAGCCTTTCACTCTTATAAAATTTCTTTGAATCTTGAACTAATCTATTTCCTTATATGTAAAGAGGATAAACTCTTAACAGATTAATTTTTGTTTGTTTGCTTGTTAGGTAATGCGAGTCATGAGATGACTGGTACATCTAACCTGTGGCTTGAGTAATTGGGACCCAAGACATCGAAATCGTCAAAATCATGATACATCTAACATGTGGCTTGAGTAATTGGGACGGGCATCGAAACTGTCAAAATATGTACCATCCCGGGCCACATCATCCCTTATGTAAGGACCTGCGGTCCATGCGACAAGAAAGACGAACTCCACCATGCAAAGACAAATGAACTGCGATCGAAAAGAAGGCGTGCGATGTGTAAAATGCGCGTGGAAGGAAGTTGATTACGATTTTATATGGCGGGGATGAGCTAGGCGAGTTACCCATGGGCTGACCAAATGATGGATTGCTTGGGCGAGTTGTGAGGGGGCGGTCCCACGAGCTGGGTGGGCCGACCCTCCTCATGGGCGAGCAGGGACATGTTTGGACAGTCGGCTGGAGGAGTGAGATGAGTCGGTCGGGTGGCACGACTTGCCCCACCTATCATATATATTTTTGAATGGATGGCGAGTTGGAGCATCATCATTTGACCAACGATCATCCAAAAACGAGCTTGAGCATCTAAGGAGGAGCTGTGAAGGAGTTGAAGTGCAAGGAAGTGTGAAGGAGCCATAGTAAGGTGCAGAACCAAGGGTGGTCGTGTGCTTGCTTGTCGGGCAGGCTTGCACGAGTCTTGCATGAGTTGGTGAACGGATAATGAGTCAGGTGGAGGGCTGCATGAAGGCGCCCACCCGATGGTTGAACAGGTTGAACGGGTGGAGGGCCGCATGAAGACGCGCCCGCCCGGTTGAACAAACTCGGATGGAGGGCCGCATGAAGGCATGCCCGCCCGGTTGAATGAACTTGGGTGGAGGGTCGCACAAAGGCACCCACCCAGGGTTGAACAAGTTCAGGTGAGGTCGCACGAAGGCGCCTACCCGTGGTGAATGAGTTCGGGTGGAGGCTGCACGAAGGCGCCCGCCCGATGGTTGGACGAGTTGGTGACTCGGGTGAATGAGTTGGGTGGAGGGATACACGAAGGCACGCCACCCAACCGAGTTGTGCACGAGGTGGGTACCTAGTGAAGGGTCCCATGCACACGAGTTGGCAAATCGGAAAAGTGGCTCAGTGTGGATTGTGGAGGTGACCACCATGCAAAGTGTGTATGAGGTGGGTAGCTCGTAGCAAAGACACGAAGTTGAAAATTTGTCTAAGTATGAAACTTGGGGTTTTCGGTAATACTTGTATTTTTATGAAAGTTGAAAATATATGGAAATCAGGTAGACTCATATTTAGGGAGTCGCCCCTCCCTTTATATTGTTGCAAATGTGTTGTATATGTATAATTGCTGTGGATAATGAATGTGTATGGGTGTTCATTAGTATAAAGGCTAATCTAAATACTTGGTAAAGAAAAATAAACTAAGTATCAAATGTTAAGGCGTAGTCCACGAACATAAGTATTGGTGAAAAGAAAGTGTTTGGTGGTGCCGCACCTCGCTATAAGTGGTTGAAATACTACTGCCGGTGTAGGGGCGTGACAGTTGGTATCAGAGCTCACGGTTGGAGCTGGTACATGATGAAGTGACAGTGAAAATCAAGGGTACTTGCAGGTGAAGGAAGCTAGTTTCACATACAAGTGGAACAAGGGTTGGTTCGGTTTTGCAGGAAACTTGGTGAAATTGGTGGATGGTCTATACTAGATCACAAAGAAGGAAGTTGTTGGCAAACATGACTGGTGAAACTCATGTTGTATCGGGTGAGTCAAGCCACAATGCAACCGAGGCTTTCATAGAAAGGATATTGGAAAGAAGGGAGGAATTGGAGTCTTACTGGACTGTGAAGATGGCTGTGGTCATGAGAGATCAAGAAGCCAATGCGAAGATGAGGGAAGAACTTGATGAACTCCAGACTTAGCATGAGTACACTAATCTTAAGTGTACACAACTTGAAGATGAAGTCAAGGAGATTGGAGAAGCAAGAGACCAAGGTTTCGCAGAAATCTTGAACTTGCAGAAATCTCTTGATGAAGCAAAAGATGAGATCATGGTGTTGAAGAAGGTCATGAGGCATAACTCAGGTGGAGGAGTGTCTCATTTGAAGATCAAAGAACTAGAACCTTATGATGGTACTAGAAGTGCGAAGACTCTTGGTAACTTTCTCTAGGATATGGAGCAATACTTGGAATGCTTGGGTCTATCCGATGATGAGACAAAGGTGAAAGTGGCTGCTCAATTCTTGACGAAGGACGTTAAGATGTGGTGGCGAAGGAGGATGGATCAAATTGCCAGTGGCAGTGCTGATGACATAACTTCGTGGGATGACATGAGGAAGGCTTTGCAGACCCACTTCAGTCCTCAAGATGAAACATGGGAAGCAAGGATGAAGATTAATTTTATCAAGCATATAAGGAACCTACAAACATATCAGCGGGAGTTTGCAAGTGCAGTTCTGGAACTTCTTGACATGGTGGAGAGGGACAAGGTGTTCTACTTCATTATTCGATTGAAACTTTGGGCATGCAATGAAGTGAAGAGGCAAAAGATTAAGACACTTGAGGAGGCTTTTGCTGATGTGGATCAACTGGTGGAGCATTATGATGAAACTTTTGATGAGAAAGCGAAAAAGTTCGATAAGCCGAAAGAGAAGAAGAACGATGATGCTTCAAAATCAAATGAGAAGATGAAGACAAAGAAAGCATTGAAGTGTTGGATATGTGCTGAACCACATACGGTGAAGAATTGTCCTTCAAAAACAAAAGTGGCTGCTATTGCACAGTCTAATACGAAAAAAGAAGAAGCTTCTATGGGGATTATGCAGATTCTTGGAGCTGTTGCTGCTACGGAAGTGATCTCTCGAAGAGATCTTGAGAGGAACAGCTTGGAGTATGTTCGGATGAAGATTGGGGGTGCTAATGTGCTCACTATGGTAGATAGTGGGGCTACTCGCAACTTCATCAGTGAGGATGTTGCGAGAAGGATTGGGCTGAAATTTGTACCGGTTAAGGCACAAATGAAGACAGTGAATTCTCCTCCTGATTCTATACTTGGTGTAGCTGAAAGGGTGGACACAACACTAGGTGAGTGGACCGGGAAAGTTGACTTCACTATAGTGCGGATTGATGACTATGAAACTGTGCTGGGAATGAAATTCTTGAAACAGTATGATGCTATGATTGTTCCACATTTGAAGAAGTTGTACATTTACGATGGAAGGGAAGATGTACCCATTGGTGTGACAAGGCCTGATTGTAAACTAGCAATGATGCAGATGGAGGATGAGAAGCGCATGGATGATGTGTGTAAGCGGTTGTCTACTGCTGAGGCAAAGCTTACCGAACAATCATTGGTTATCAGGACACTATATGATAGTATCTTGGATTTGTCAAGAAGACTAGAGGAGGTTGAGGATGATGATGACGAGGATGTTTATGTAAGGCCGAATGTCCATGAGGAGGATCAGGTTGCATATCTGCAGAGGATGGAGATAGAGGATCCCGACAGATGGATTGAGCTTATTAGTGAGGGTGAGCCTTCAGGCTCTACTCCCTCTACATCTTCTTAGATGACTTAAAAGATGGGGCTCATTGTTAGCTGCTCATAGTAGTGAGTCCTTAAAACAAGTTGAACAGGTATGACAGATGGTGCAGGAATGGCTTGGCATTAGCATCATGACATGTTGCAGATGGGATGGAGTTTCCATGGACCTGACCATGGGAGAGATTCTTAGTGAGTCCAAGATGTGGCAGAGCCTAAGAAAGACTTGTGTAGACATAACGATGGGCATTCTTATGATTTGAGCGTGACAGTTGGACTGATCACCCAACTAGTTCGAGTCATGAGAGCTAGTAGTGTACCAGAGAGATGTTGGCAATATGTTGGAGTATCTGACGACAGTTCATAGGATGGGACGACACATGATGGAGACAATTGTTTTAAATATGTTGCAAGGATGTTTGCAGTGTATGGACAGGTTGATATCATGGACTAGGGATGAGACAATTATCTTGATGAGATGATGATCTTGGTGGCAAATGGTTATTGGGATGGTATATTGTTGAGGACAACAATGACTTCAGGTGGAGGAGGATGTAAGGACCTACGGTCCGTGTGACAGGCAGGACGAGCTCCACTGTGCGAAGACAAATGAACTGCGATCGAAATGAAGGTGTGTGATGTGTAAAATGCACATGGAAGGAAGTTGGTTGCGAGTTTATATGGCGGGGATGAGCTGGGTGAGTTACTTGTAGGCCGACCAAACGATGGATTGCTTGGGCGAGTCCTGAGGGGGCGGTCCCATGAGCTAGGTAGGCCGACCCTCCTCACGGGCAAGCAGGAACATGTTTGGACAATTGGCTGGACGAGTGAGACGAGTCGGTCGGGTGGCACGACTCGCCCCACCCATCGTATATATTGTTGAACGGATGGCGAGTTGGAGCATCATCATTCGACCAACGATCATCCAACAATGAGCTCAATCATCTAAGGAGGAGGTGCGAAGGATTTGAAGTGCAAGGAAGTTTGAAGGAGCCGCAGCAAGGCACAGAACTAAGGGTGGTCATGTGTCCGCTCACCGGGCAGGCTTGCACGAGTCTTGCACGAATTGGTGAATGAGCGATGAGTCAGGTGGAGGGCTGCACGAAAGTGCCCACCCGACGGTTGAACGGGTTGAATGGGTGGAGGGTTGCACGAAGGCGCACCTGCACAGTTGAACGAACTCGAGTGGAGGGCCGCATGAAGGTGCACCCGCCCAGTTGAACGAACTTGGGTGGAGGGCCGCACAAAGGTGTGCCCGCCCGGTTGAACGAACTTGGGTGGAAAGTCACACGAAGGCGCCCGCCCGCGGTTGAACGAGTTCGGGTGAGGTCACACCAAGGTGCCTACCCGCGATGTACGAGTTTGGGTGGAGGCTGCACGAAGGCACCCACCCGACGGTTGGACGAGTTGGTGACTTGGGTGAACGAGTTGGGTGGAGGGCCACACGAAGGCGCACCTGCCCAACCGAGTTGTGCATGAGGTGGGTACCCGGTGAAGGGCACCCGTGCACATGAGTTGGCAAATCGGAAAATTGGCTAAGTGTGGACTGTGGAGGTGACCACTGTGCAAGGTGTGCACGAGGTGGGCAGCTTGTGGCAAAGACACGAAGTTGAAAATTTGTCTAAGTATGAAACTTGGGGTTTCCAAGGTAATACTTGTATTTTTATGAAAGTTGAAAATATATTGAAATCGGGCAGACTCATATTCAGGAAGTTGCGCCTCCCTTTATATTGTTGCAATTGTGTTGTATATGTATAATTGTTGTGGATAATGAATGTATATGGGTGTTCATTAGTATAAAGGCTAATCTAAATACTTGCAGGTAAATAAAAATAAACTAATTATCGAATGTGAAGGCATAATCCATGAACATAAGTATTGGTGAAAAGAAAGTGTTCGGTGGTGCCACACCTCGCTATAAGCGGTTGAAAGACTACCGCAGGTGTAGGGGCGTGACACCTTAGCATGGCTAGATTTTTTGCCATGAACTTTCAAATCGATGACCTTTACACCACAGAGTGCCTTAACAAAATGCCTTGCTACCATGTGCTCTACTCCCTATGGGCCTTAATAGATTAAAAATAGTATAAAGTTATTTCAAAATTAAAAAGTGATTCCACCCCTCCTAGAAACGTAATATCTTGTAATGTCATTGTGGAGGTTATTGTGCCAAGAGGCACTCTCCATCCGAGTATAAGAGATGTTGTAATGTCTTGTCTTCTAAACATGTTGACTCAGTGAAAATACATAAAAATTAAAATAAAATTAAAATTAAATAAAAAGATTAATTTAATGTAATGTAAACATTTTAACTCCGTCAAAACAAAATAAAAATAACCCTATGTTAAAATAAAAACTCTATGTTATTATTTTTTTTTATTAATTTTTGTTGAGTAGTTAAAGTGAATTTGACTTGGTCAAGTTACTAGTGGGTTTGAGCTCCAAGTTTATAAGAACCAATGGTATTACCCATGGATCTACCAAGGTTGAGAAGGATCAAATCTCCTTGCTTTTTAAGATATTTCCATCTCAAGATATTTGTAATTTAATGTCCTTTAAACATTTTGACTTGGTCAAATTACATAAAAATAATAAAAAATAAAATTAATAACATGAAAACATTTTTACTCGATCAAAATAAAATAAAATAATAAAAAATAACATTAAAATAAAATAAATAAATAATAAAAAAATAACATTAAAATAAAAATAACTTCACCTATTGACCCATGGTATGAGAACCCATGGTATTGATCCATGGTATACATGTGGAATATAACCTATTTAAAAGGGGTTTTAAACAAGCTTAAAATCCATCTTAACTCTGGTTGGGATCAAATCTCTTTTCACTCTAAAAGAGATTTGGACTCTTATTAGATCAATCAGAAATTAAGATAGATTTACACTAGTATAATTTGTGTATTTTCCACTATTCATACAGTGAATGTGCGAATGCAGCCTGAATAGTTTGCTTGCTATAGTACAGTGAAATAGGAGGCAGGGATGTGTTGTGGTACTTGCTCATAGTTTGCCCCGATGATCTCAAATAGAGAAATAACGAAGATAGCGAGGGTTAATCACTACAATGAAGAATTTTGACCAATTTTCCATATTCAGCAGGCCTATTTTTGCCAAGGGATAGTGCATGGAGGATGGACTCCCACATGTTGGTAGGTTCATTTTGAGTTCATGCCTTTTTTCTCTCTTGCACAACTAGGGCGTGTTACCCCTCATATAGCATGAGGATCACACATGATTTTCATCATATCACAGGCGTTTGCAGGATGATAGCCTCATGAGGATGATACTTCCATTTGGTTGGTTGACAACTTTGAATTGGAGGAGACTTGTTGCTGTTTGCGTTGTCATGGTTGTCTCATGTTTATTCAGCCCGACAAAAAATTTCCCCCAATCCTCTGTCAATTAATTTGAAGAATAAAATTAATCATAACAAAGAATGTTGCACATCAACACGCTAGCAAGAACCTCATATTCATAGATTTGGCAGTAGTGACCGCATTTGGCATTGGATGATGTACCATGATTTCATCACCTGTTTGGCTCGGTGAGGGCCTCACATTGTCAAACAGAAATTGAATGCATAGCTTCTGATTCCGATATTGGGCTTATAGTCGAGGATGTTGTTTTTAGAAGAACTTACTCTGGCACAAGCATCCTTAAACTTCTCTGAAATGAGAACCAACTTCACCGGGTGTTGTAAATATTTCGCATTGTTCGTTACTACATTACCTGAATTATATATTAGTAAAAACGCTGGAAGACTCTTGGGGTCAATTATTGATAGAGAAACTCTGCACTAAACATATGCCTTGACTGTGTTATTGATCCTTTGTTTTCATTTTGCAATGTTAAATAAGATGAACTAAAAATTACAATGGGAAGACAATATGGCTTAGATGCTGCAACTAGTACACAATGTTTTGTATTGTCTGTGTCGTTTGAGCTGTAGTTTGGCCGGAAAAACACATCGTCAACGCATCAGGAAATCCTCCTATTATATCAGAGTCTTCTCCATAACCACCTCTACAAAAACCTATTGTTGAAAGCCATTCAATGAAGAGTGTCAAATTTTTGTCCAAGGGCTCTGTCTTGTCAAACCCACACTAAATTCTTGTTATAGTGTGGATTTGGCAAGATAAAGCCCTGAACAAAAAGTTTGACACCTTTCATGGAATGGCTTTCTGCAAAAGATTTTTGTGGAGGTGGTTAAGGAGAAGACTTGACATAGTAGGAGGGCTTGTTGAAGTATTGATGATGTGTTCTTCCGCAAAAATTGTAGCTATTGTAGCTTAAACGACCCAGACCATACAAAACATTGTGTGTTAGTTGCAACATCTAAACCATGCTATCTTCCGATTGTAATATCACAACTACCTGGTTTAACACAACAAAACGAAAAAGGAAGAATAAATAACACAACCATGGATGTTTGATGCAAAAATAATTGACCAAGGATATGCTCAGTGTTTCTCTGTCAGTCGTTTCCCCAGAAATCTTTTAGCTTTTTTGCCGATGTATTATGCGGATATTGCAGTAGCGAACAATACAAAATATTTACCATTTCAAAGAAGTTTAAGGATGCTTGTCCCATTTTAAGATACTCTAAAACACATCCTTGACTATATGCCCAATATTTGAATTACGCATTCAATTTCTATTCAGCTACTAGTTGCAAATGTGAGGCCCTCTTCAAGCCAAACAGGTGATGAAATCATGGTGAAGATCATCCGACGTCAAATGCAGTCCCTCCTACCAAATCTATCTAGGAATATGGCAGTCGTTACCAACATGTGGATGGCATCAACCCCTTGCTGGTCAAGAATGACTCATCGACAATCAATCGAAGAGGATCAAAGCCATCAATCAACCTAAAAAGATCTATAAAAAGCAAACAACAACATCGAATAAAGGATTCCCTCTTTGGATACCTAGATCTGCCCATTTGTGAGTGAGGGTCTTTTCTTTTATTCTTAGTTTCCTTCTTAAGCAACAACATCGAATAAAGGATTCCCTATTTGGATACCTAGATGCTGCCCATTTGTGAGTGAGGGTACTTTCTTTTATTCTTAGTTTCCTTCTTCGTGCCATTGATTTCTGCAATGTCAATTTGTAGGTTGCGTCTTTTGAGTGTTTCCTAGAAAGTGATCGCAGAGCTCCATTGATTTAAAACTATGAAAATTTTATGATTTTTTATTGCACTTATTTTTTGTTGTTTTACCATTAAAGTTGGTTTAAAATTGGGAAAATTTTATGATCATTCATTACACTTTTTTTGTTGTTTTACCATTAAAGTTGGTATTGACCTTCTGCTTGTGTGATGTTAATGTCAATTTGCAGGTTGCCTTTTTCACAAAGTGATAGCAGAGCTTCATTGGTTTAAAACCTGGAAAAATTTATGATTTTTCATTCCACTTCTTTTGTTGTTTTACAATTAAAGTTGGTATTGACCTCATGATTGTGCAGGATACTTACTTCTTGCTCACTTCTACCAACTTAAAACTACTATGCATCACCTTCCATTTTCAGAAAATTACCTAGATGAGAAAATACAATAATAAAAAAAAAGATTCTCACTAATCAAATCTCTCTTCAATCGTTTTTGGCATTTGCTTAACATTTTCAAATATTATTTAAATTTCACTTTTATTTTTCAGATTTTACTTTTGTTTTTACCATGTATAAATGTGTTTTATTCCTTTTAACACTGTAAAATATGTAATTTATACATGTTTCACTTTTTGTGTTATGTAAATTCTTCGTTTTTTACTTTTTTTCATTGTTTCTTATACTAACTCTTATTTTTGTAAATAATGCTTTAACTATTTCTTTAACTTTTATGTTTATTTGATATTTGCTTTAGTTAGACATATTCTTTTAATTCGGTTTTACTTTTGTACATATTTTATTTATGTTTAGTTTTAACGTCTTTTCTTTTATTGGCTACACCTTCTCTTAACATTTAATTGTTGTGAAAAGAAAATCTTATTCATTAATAACCTAATCATACATTTTACATGATAAACTAAGGTTTCATTTTCATAAAATAAATATATGTGCAACAATTGAATTATATAATAAAAGAGCCAGTTACATAAGTTGTACAATTTCAAACCAGGATAAGGTCATTTATTGAACTAAAATTATATAATAAAAGGCTCAACTAATGCTCTTTCCCAATGTTTAATAGTGGAGTTTTATTCATTATGAATTAATGATATGTACCATGAAAATGATTAAGATTTGAATACTATGATATAAACATATTGAATAACAATTAAAGCATAAGCATCATTAAGGTGAATTAGAAATAATAAATATATAAATATGTCTCTACTTATTCACTTATCCATTGATGTGTTTAAGGTTTGAAATAAGTAAGAGAAGGTATAATATATTTAATTGTTCTTACATAAAGGGTGTTGTAGTCTATTTCATTTCATTAGTTCATAAACTAAATGTAGTTGAGGCTTTATAGTATTCTAGGGACAAAATCCTAGAGTCCTTATTAGTTTGTTGCTTTCTATATAATTTTGTATTTAGGGTTAGGGTAGCTAGGTTTTTGTTTTATTTTCTTTCGGCCATATGGGTTGTTAGTTGTAGGACTATTCCTTGACAAGTGAGAGGGTTGAGTTGTGATATTATTGGTGTGGTCTCAACTCAAAATCGTATGGCTTAAACTGAGGGATATCATTCCCATTACTTCTTGTCAGCTTTCGAGAAGCCTGAGATGTTGATGTTGGTGTAGTGTCGAAGCAACACTTTCTTTCCAAAAACATCAACACCCCTCTACCCCCATTGAGGCATAAATGAAAGAAGACCTCCTACTCTTCTTATCCCAAACTAAGGATACAAAGTAATTGCTCATCCACACAATTGTCCCAACAAGGAATTCTTAGCATTCAATGTGATTCTGATGGCCTTCAAAGCCTAACCAATCCTCCCAACATATTTCCACTAGTTCACAATTTCATCAGTGTACTTTTTAACACCTTATATGAGATAATCTATGAAGACTCCTTCCATTGAGCCTTCACTCTAAAATCATGGCATTTACCCTTGCATGAGGGTTATAATCACACAGGATTTTAATCCCATAATCAAATTTCTCAATTCTATGTACAACTTATCCTTCATATTAAGTGTTCTCCCCCTAAGGTTGGTGCAGACCCATGCTTTATATCTAAAGCCCTCTATTGTTCTTTCTTTGTAATGCAACCTTTAAGTATATCCTAAGAAGTTGAGGGGCTATTACCCCCTATCTCTTTAGCCATAGATTTTTTCTTCACAAAGACCTATTACAGCCATACCTAAAGACAATCAAGAACACATTTGATTTCAACATACCAACACATAAAATTTCTTAGTCATCGCAACTAGAATTCACATACTCATGCCATGAACATGCATCACATAAATTGTTGAATTTTCTAGGGTTCATAGAAACTAGAAAATTAATTTTCTTCAATAGATAACTACTTCTAATGATTAGTTACCATCAATGACATTTAACATCATAAAGCAGTTATGCAAAAGAAAATTTCAACCATTATACATGAAAGAGTAGTAAACATAACCATGAGACAAAAAAAAATTAGGCTAGGGAAAAACCCACAAGGGGAAAACCCAAAAATATTTCCTCATGAGAGAGAGTTTTCAAGATTCAACAATACATCAAAAACAATATCAAGATAATAGCTAAACCAGTCACGAATAAAATCAAGTGCCAAGTCAAATGCCAAGCCATCCTTTAGATTTTCAGCCCCCTCATTCTACTCCCTTTTGGAAAATCAAGAGACTTATGTATTATAGATGATTTTCCTTAACTTGATAATTACTTCTGATATGTGCTAGTATTTTATTACATTATTACATCTTGTTCGCCAAACAATTACCAAAACAATGAAGATCACGACAAGACAAAGTACACAAGATATAGGCTCCAAGCCAAGGCAAAACCCCTCCAAGGGGAAAACCCAGAAATAATGCTTCTCTTATTATAGAATCCTCTTACAATGAGACTTCCAAGACCCAAAGACCAAATCCCAAGACCCTCTCAAGCACCAAGTCAGTGCCCCAACAAATTTTTCTTCAACGAAACTTCCAAACTTTGACCTACTACAACTTTGTCCTAGATTTTCGGCCCAGCAATTGCACTTCACAATTTTGACCCTGCAATTTTGGCCTCCTGCAACTGGCAACAACAAAACCCTAGCTTCACAAGTGTGGAGAGAGAGAGATGAGCCCAAGACACGTCGACTTCTTTTCTTCATCCTTTCCACTCTTTTTCTCCTCTACTATTGCATATCAAACTTGTGTAAGATGCAGTGTGTCTCAAATGAGGTTGAGCACTTTGTATATATGGCTTTCTGGAGGGGTTGAATAGCCTTCCCTTAGGTTGACTTGTCCTTAACTGGGACTGAATTGGTCTTGGAGGCATAAGTGGATTTTTCTTAACAAAATAAATATTTTCTTGTGTTATAGTGAGTCCAAATGGGACTATAACACATGAAATAAATTCTTCTTTTGTCCTAGAGATACCTAAAAAGACCTAGAAGCATGAAGAACGTGCTTTTGACCTAGACTTGAGCATGAAACCCATGCTTTACATAGAATAAAATTTTCCTTTATTTGCTTTTCTTTCTTTATACAAAGTATACAATGCCATGATTATAAATAGGTCATTTTGAAGACCGAACCTGGTTACAATATCCAACACTCCCAACTTTGCTGGATCAGAGATAACCAATACATGAGTGATATCCAAATGAGGAGAGATAGTCTCCTTTATATAGTTTTCAAAGTGGGGTTGAATGGGTGCCTTTTAGGGGCCTAGTCAACTTAAAATAACATGAAGCTGACTTAAAATATTTGGAGGCAAAAATTTAAATTCAAATCTTCCAATTTCTTTTAAAGATGAAAACACTAACCTTGGCTATCATATTTCCAACACTCCCTCTTAGCCAGGGAGGTAATTTTCATTCTCTCTCTCAATATCAATCTCCCCGACCAATCCATTGATCTCACGACCACAACCTAAGGGAGAGATCACAAGTAAAAGTCTCTCTCTTTATCAAAATCAATTTCCCCGATGAACCCATAGTTCTTATGGCCATAGCCTAAGGGAGAGATCACAGGTATCATCACAAGGAAAGATACATAACATCCAATTAATCATTAACACCAAACCAATCATATCCATAGGTTACATCTCCTCGACTACAAATAAGGTCTCACAACCCACATCCTAAGGGAGGAATCCCTATGTCAATCCCCAACCACAAACAAGGTCTCTCGACACACAACCTAAGGGAGAGAACTTGAGATCAATCTCCTTGACCAAACCATAGGTCTCTTGACACATAGACTAAGGCAAAGATCACAAAATAAATCTCCACAACCAAACTAGTCTCACAATCATCATGACTTAAGGGATCATTTTGTGCCTTAAAACCAATCTCTTGGACTAGACTCACTGATCTCTTGGCCCACAACCTAAGGGAGTGACAATCTTCCCAACCAATCCATAGGTCTCATAGCCACAACCTAAGGAAGACTCATGATGCTATCAATCAATGCTCCCTCCAAAGGGATTCTAAACCATTACAGTCTTCTCACGTACACATCAAAAACCAACTCAACAATAGAAAAGTAGCCATGGTGGATTTCAACATTTTATCAAACATTCCAACAGACAACAACATCCAACTATTCGTTCAACTTCAACTGGGGCTCCTCACAAAAGCAAACATCAACAATCATGGTCGAATCCAACAGATAATAAGTGGCTTCTCATAGAAGCAAATATCAATAACTTTCTCATGAGCAGAAAAGTGTGCCATGGTCGAATACAACAAACAATTAGTGGCTTCTTACAAAATAAAATATCAGCAAACCTTCTCATCAACAAAAAAAATCAAATAGATCAACAACCAACTTCACAAATCAGCTACATTTGCAGCTTCAATCATGCTATATGCAATAGGACCATCCATCTCATTTAGACTAATCACAACACCCATAATACATCCAGTCCATATAGAGCAACAATTTCATGCATCAGGTGGTTCAACGAGCCAATCAGAAGGATTCATCAAATCAAGAGCAGAGTCTCGCAACTTCTTCAAGTTTTCTTCAATAAAGTGTCCATGGACTCACAATCCATTATGCCACAACCTCAATAAGGATTTCACTAGGCTCATGCCATACTTTCAAGTTTAAAATTCTTCAATCAACTCCCTCTTACACTAGACAAAGAGGACCTCAGTTCTTGTTAGAAACATATTTCCAATACAAAGTAGAAAAGTCACAGGCTCTTCTTCAACATATTTGGATCAACATTACTCTTCAAGACTTCAAGCCAACTTCTCAACTAACTTCTAGACATTATGGATCAAAACATGCTTCAATCAAGTTGATCTTGTCTGCTCCCTCTGAGTACAATGTTCATCCAATCATGAGTCTCATTATCACATTGTTCACCCATCCATTTCCAATGATTTCCACACTAGTTATCACCATGTTGCTTTTATTAATATTGGTAGACTTCCATAATTGAGTACAACGTTCATCCAATCATGAGTCTCATTATCACATTGTTCACCCATCCATTTCCAATGATTTCCACACTAGTTATCACCATGTTGCTTTTATTAATATTGGTAGACTTCCATAATTGTGTACTGTTGTGTGCTCCCATCAACTTTTCCAACATATTTGGTGCTTAGTGTACAATTCATTAATTAGAGGAGGAGAAATTTGATTGAGGTTAGCTCCAAAAATTTTGTGATTTATGATTGTCAATCATCAATAAATTCTACAAAATACATTGTTGGGATGTTTGGTACTAGCAGTTTTGGGCATTGTACTTAGAATGGCAAAGGTATTTTTAGAGAGGCATACCCTAATTGAAGCTGTTACAGCCTATTACTTGCAATTACAATTAAAACAATATGCTTCATGTGGAGGCTGCACTCTAGGGTTGTTATTATTGGAAGATTGTGTACTACAATGCAAACAACAATTATCACCACTGGAATCCACCCAAGTGAGGCTGTTACAACTTGTACATGCCTTTGTTTTGGTCAAACAACAAATAGGATGTGTTGTAGCGGCTTGTTTGTGGCAATTTCCCAACATAACAATCATTGGAAAATACTATAAGTAGAATAGAAGTTCTCCCCTTGAGCTATATTTGGATTTTAGTGAGTACACGGTAAATATCTAAGGCGGAAAAGGCAGAGAAGGTAGTTGCATGCTATAGTACAGTGAATAGGAGGTAGGGGTGTGCTTTGGTACTTGCTCACAGTTTTCCTTGATGATCTCAAATAGAGAAATAGTAAAGATAGTGAGGGTTAAGCACCACAATGAAGTATTTTGACGAATTTTCCATATTCAGCAGGCCTATTTTTGCTAAGGGATGAGTGCATGGAGGATGGACTGCCACACACTGGTAGGTTCTTTTTGAGTTCGTGCCTTTTTTCTCTCTCGCAAAACTAGGGTGTGTTACCGCTCATATAGCATGAGGATCACACATGATTTTCATCATATCACAAGCATTTGTAGGATGATAGTTTCATGAGGATGATACTTCCATTTGGTTGGCTAAGTACTTTGAATTGGAGGAGACTTGTTGCTGCTTGGGTTGTCATGGTTGTCTCATGTTTATTTAGTCCGACAATAAATTCCCCCAATCCTTTGTCAATTAACTTGAAGAATAAAATTAATCATAACAAATAATGTTTTACATCAACGCACTAGTAAGAACCTCCATATTCATAGATTTGGTAGGAGTGGCTGCATTTGACATTGGATGATGTTCACCATGATTTCATCACCTGTTTAGCTCGGTGAGGGCCTCACATTGTCAAACAAAAATTGAATGCATAGCTGCTGATTCAGATATTGGGCTTATAGTCGAGGATGTTGTTTTAGAGGAACTTAGAATGGCACAAGCATCCTTAAACTTCTCTAAAATGAGAACCAAGTGCACTGAGTGTTGTAAATATTTTGCATTGTTCGTTACTACATTACCTGCATTATATATTAGTAAAAACGTTTGAATATTTTTGGGGTAAATTACTGATAGAGAAACACCGCACTAAATTGTTCCATGGTTGTGTTATTGATTCTTTGTTTTCATTTTGCCATGTTAAACAAGATGGACGAAAAATTACAATGGGGAGACAATATGGCTTAGATGCTTCAACTAGCACACAATGTTTTGTATTGTCTGTGTCGTTTGAGCTGTAGCTTGGACGGAAGAACACATTGTTAATGCTTCAGCAAGTCCTCTTATTATGTGAGAGTCTTCTCCATAACTATCTCTACAAAAATCTATTGCTGAAAGCCATTCCATGAAGAGTGTCAAACTTTTTGTCCAAGGGCTCTCTCTTGCCAAACCAACACTAAATTCTTGTTATAGTGTGGGTTTGGCAAGATAGAGCCCTTGGACAAAAAGTTTGACACTCTTCATGGAATGGATTTCTGAAATAGATTTTTGTGGAGGTGGTTATGGAGAAGACTCTGACATAATAGGAGGACTTGATGAAGCATTGATGATGTGTTCTTCTGGAAAAACTATAGCTTAAATGACATAGATAATACAAACGATTGTGTGTGTTAGTTGCAACATCTAAGCCATGCTATCTTCCAATTGTAATATCACAACTACCTTTTTAACACAATAAAATGAAAAGGAAGAATAAATAACACAACTTGGATTGTTGATGCAGAAGTAATTGCCAAGGCACATGTTGAGTGTGGTGTTTCTCTATCAGCCATTTCCCCATAAATCTTCTAGCATTTTTACCGATGTATGATGCGGATATTGCAGTAGCGAACAATTCGACATATTTACAAGACTCAGTGCACATGGTTATCATTTCAAAGAAATTTAAGGATGCTTGTCCCATTTTAAGATCCTCCAAAACACATCCTTGACTATATGCCAAATATTTGAATCAACAATTACACATTACCAGTTGCAACTGTGAGGCCCTCTTCAAGCCAAACATGTGATGAAATCATGGTGAAGATCTTCCGACGTCAAATGCAATCCCTCCTTCCAAATCTATGGATATGACGGTTGTTATGAACATGTAGATGGCATCAACCCCTTGCTTGTCAAGAACAACTCCTGCTTCACTTTCACATGGGACAGCACGAGCTGTTTTTTGTCCATTAACTTCGCCTTGCAGTAAACCCAGTGGGTCTTCTGGTAAGTCCACTCGTGGCAAAAGACTAAAAGTTGATGTAATAGAGGGGTAGAACGTTAAACCATTTGGTATTGTGATGATTTTGTCCACTTGGTATTGTGGAGTGTCGCATTCTTTACAAAACAAACGGTCTTGCTTTCACCTTGAGTCTGAATACATTCATTTTTCCATATTGGAACTTCGCCCAAAGAATCCCGAGGATAATGAGACGGTATCAAAGAAGATATATACACATTATGAGAATAGAGGAGGAGAATGGTATGTTTTACATTAACGGCTATTTATTTCCCATGTCAATAAGATTCGAGGTAGTTAACTCAAAAATAGAATGACCATGACATCAAAAATGAAGAGAGTAAAATGAGTTAATTGATATTTTGCTTTGGTATGTGCATGGTAAAAATGGTTATTTTCGACTATTTATAGAGTGAATGTGCAAATGCAGCCTAGATTTACAAGAAAGTGGCTCCAGATAACTCAATATAGAGCAACGAGAGGTGCACAAGATGAAATGACCATAACATTAAAAACAAAGAAGAGTACAATGAGTTAATTGATATTTTTGTTTTGGTATGTGTCTGGTAAAAATAGTTATTTTCGACTATTCATACTGTGAATGTGCAAATGCAGCCTAGATTTACAAGAAAGTGGCTCGTAAAAGTTTTCCACGGGGATAAAGTAAAAAGAAGATTCACATATTTCAAGAGATAAATAGGGCAAATATATGTATGTAAGTATACAAGCATAATACTTATGCATTGAAATAATGAAGTTTTAAACAAAGTTTTAGATTAAATGTGGGACAGTTTCCAAATAGATGCAATGAATGCCACCACCAAGAAGATTCACATATTTCAAGAGATAAATAGGGCAAATATATGTATGTAAGTATACACGCATAATACTTATGCATTGAAATAATGAAGTTTTAAACAAAGTTTTAGATTAAATGTGGGACAGTTTCCAAATAGATGCAATGAATGCCACCACCAAGAAGATTCACATATTTCAAGAGATAAATAGGGCAAATATATGTATGTAAGTATACAAGCATAATACTTATGCATTGAAATAATGAAGTTTTAAACAAAGTTTTAGATTAAATGTGGGACAGTTTCCAAATAGATGCAATGAATGCCACCACCAAACTCTCATCAGAGAGAGGCAATTTTAGAGAGGATCAGAGCCATAAATCAACCTAAAAAGATCTATAAAAAGCAAGCAACAACATCGAATAAAGGATTCTCTCTATTGATACCTAGATGCTGCCCATTTGTGAGTGAGGGCCACTAGTAGTAATGTTTTCTTTCTTTTATTCCTAGTTTCCTTCTTCGTGCAACTGATTTGTGTTAGTGTTATGCCAATGTCAATTTGCAGGTTGCTTCTTTCAAGTGTCTCCTTGAAAGTGATTGCAGAGCTCTAGTCAAGTGTTTCTTTGAAAGTGCTTGCAAAGCTCCATTGGTTTAAAACCGGGCAAATTTTATGATCTTTCAGTGTACTTCTTTTGTTGTTTTACCATTAAATTTGGTATTGACCTCATGATTGTTGTGCAGGATATGATCTTCTTGCTCACTGTGACCAACTTAAAAGGACTCTGCATCACCTTCAATTTTCTCGGATATTCCACCTTGCAGAAAATTACCTAGATGAGAAAATGCAATAAAAAAAAAAATTCCTCGCTGATCAAATCCCTTCAGTCGTTTTTTGGCATTTGGGGTAACATTTTCAAATATTATTTAAATTTCACTTTTATTTTTCAGATTTTACTTTTGTTTTTCCTTTGTACAAACGTGCTTTATTCCTTTTTACAATCATAAAAGTTGTAATATATACATGTTTCACTTTTCGTGTTATGTAAATTCTTCATTTTTTATTTTGTTTCACTGTTTCTTATACTAACCTTTATTTATGTAAATAATGTGTTGGCTATTTCTTTAACTTTTAAGTTTATCTGATATTTGCTTTAGTTAGCCCTATTGTTTTAATTATGTTTTACTTTTGTACATATTTTATTTATGTTTAGTTTTAACCTCTTCTTTTATTGGCTACAGGTTTTCTTTCATTTAATTGTTGTGAAAATAAAATATTATTCATTAATAACCTAATCATACATTTTACATGATGAACTAAGGTTTATTTTTCATAAAATAAATATATGTTCAACAATTGAATTATATAATAAAAGAGCCAAGTACTTAAGTTGTACAATTTCAAACCCGAATAAGGTCATTTATTGAACTAAAATTATATAATAAAATGCTCAACTAATTCTCTTTCACAATGTTTAATTGTTGTTTTAGTGAAGTTTTATTCATTATGAATTAACCATACATACCATGCAAATGATTAAGATTTTAATACTATGATATAAACATATTGAATAACAATTAAAGCGTCATTAACGTAAATAAGAAATAAGAAATATATAAATATGCCTCTACTTATTCACTTATGCATTGATGTGTTTAAGGTTTGAAATGAATAAGAGAAGGCATAATCTATTTAATTGTTCTTACATAAAGGGTGTTTTACTCTATTTCATTTCAGTAGTTCATAAAATAAATGCAGTTGAGGATTTATAGTAGTCTAGGGCCAAAACCCTAGAGTCTTGATTAGTTTGTTGCTTTCTATATAATTTTGTGTTTAGGGTTAAGGTAGCTAAGTTTTTGTTTTCTTTTCTTTCAGCCATATGGGTTGTTAGTTGTAGGACTCTTCCTCGCTAACAACTCCTTGACAAGTGAGAGGGTTGAGTTGTGATATTATTGATGTGGACTCAACTCAAAATCGAGTGGCTAAAACTGAGGGATAACATTCCCATTACTTGTTTCCAACTACCGAGAAGCCTAAGATGTTGATGTTGGTGTAGTGCCGAAGAAATACTTTCATTCCAAAAACATCAACACCCCCTAACCCCCCTTGAGGCATAAATGAAAGAAGACCTCCTACTCTTCTTATCCCAAACTAAGGATACAAAGTAATTGCTTATCCACACAATTGTCCCAACAAGGAATTCTTAACATTCAATCTGATTCTGATGGCCATCAAAGCCTAACCAATCCTCCCAACATATTTCCTACGGTTCATAAGTTCATTAGTATACTTTATAACACCTTATATGAGATAAGATTTGAAGACTCCTTCCATTGAGTCTTCACTCTAAAATCATGGCATTTACCCTTGCACAAGGGTTATAATCACTTGAGATTTTAATCCCATAATCAAATTTCTCAATTCTCTATACAACCTATCCTTAATTACATATTAAGTGTTCTTCCCCTAAGGTTGGTGTAGACCCATGCTTTATATCTAAGGCCCTCTAAGGTTCTTTCTTTGTAATGCAACCTTCAAGGCTATCCCAAGAGGTTGAGGGGCTATTACCCTCTATCTCTTTAGCCATAGGTATTTTCTTCACAAAGGCCTATTACAACCATACCTAAAGACAATCAAGAACACATTTGATTTCAACACACCAACACAAAATTTCTTAGTCATCGTAGCTAGAATTCGTATACTCATGCCATGAACATTCATCACATAAGTTATTGAATTTTCTAGGGTTCATAGAAACTATAAAATTAATTTCCTTCAACAAATAACTACTTCCAATGATTAGTTACCATCAATAACATTTAACATCATTAAGCAATTATGCAAAATAAAATTTCAACCATTGTACATGAAAGAGTAGTAAACATTAACATGAGACAATAAGACAGGAGGCACAAAAATTTTAGGCTAAGGAAAAACCCACAAGGGGAAAACCCAAAAATATTTCCTTATGAGAGAGAGAGTTCAAGATTCACTAATACATCATAAACAATATCAAGATAATAGCTAAACCAGTCACCAAAAAGATCAAGTGGCAAGTCAAATGCCAAGCCCTCCTTCAGATTTTCGGCCCTCTCATTTTAGTCCCTTTTGGAAAATCAAGAGACTTATGTATTATAGATGATTTTCCTTAACTTGATAACTACTTGTGATATGTGCTAGTGTTTTATTACATTAGTATATCTTTTTCACCAAGCAATTACCAAAATAGTGAAGATCACAACAATACAAAGTACACAAGATATAGGCTCCAAGCCAGAGCAAAACCCCTCCAAGGGGAAAACCCAGAAAATATGCTTCTCTTCTTATAAAATTATCTTAGAATGAGACTCCCAAGACTCAAAGACAAAATCCCAAGACCCTCTCAAGCACCATGTCAGCCCCCCACCAAATTCTTCTTCAAGGCAACTTCCAAACCTTGACCTACTGCAAGTTCATCCCAGATTTTCAGCCCTGCAATTGCACCTCATAATTTTTCCCCTGCAATTCCAGCCTCTTGTAACTAAAAATAGAAAACCCTAACTTCGCAAGTGTGGAGAGAGAGAGAGAGATGATCCCAAGACACTTTGTCTTCTTTTCTTCATCCTTTCCACTCTGTTTCTCCTTCACTATTGCAGATCAAACTTGTGTAAGATGTGCGTCTCAAATGAGGTTGAGTGCTTTGTATATATAGGCTTCTCGAGGGGTCGAATAGCCCTCCCTTAGGCCGACTTGTCCTTAACTAGGGCTGACTTGGTCTTGGAGGCATAAATGGATTTTTCTTGACAAAATAAATATTTTCTTGTGTTACAATGAGTCCAAATGGGACTATACCACATGACATAAATTCTTCTTTGTCCTAGAAACACCTAGAAATACCTAGAAGCATGAAGAACATGCTTTTGACCTAGAATTGAACATGAAGCCCATGCTTTACATAAAGTAAAATTTTCCCTTCTTTCTTTTTCTTTCTTTATACAAAGTATACAATGTCATGATTATAAATAGGTCGTTATCAAGACTAAGCCTAGTTACAATATCCAACACTCCCGACTTTGTTGGATCAAAGATAACCAAGACATGAGTGATGTCCAGATGAGGAGAGATAGTCTCCTTTACATAGTTTTCAAAAGGGGGTCGAATGGGTGCCTTTTAGGGGCCTAGTCAACTTAAAATATCATGAGGTTGACTTAAAATATTTGGAGGCAAAAATTTAAAATTCAAATTTTCCAATTTCTTTTCAATACAAAAATACCAACCTTGGCTACCATATTTCCAACGCTCCCTCTTATCCAGGGAAGTAGTTTTTATTCTCTTTCTCAAGATCAGTCTCCCCGACCAATCCATTGATCTCACAACCACAACCTAAGGGAGATATCACAAGTACAACTCTCTCTCTCTATCAAAATCAATCTCCCCAACCAATCCATAGTACTCATGGCCATAGCCTAAGGGAGGGATCACAGGTCTCATCAAGAGAAAATATACATATCATCCAATCAATCAATGATGCAAAACAAACCATATCCACAGGTTACATTTCCTCGACCACAAATAAGGTCTCACAACCCAGAGCCTAAGGGAGGAATCCATGTCTCGATCCCTAACCAAAAACAATGTCTCTCGGCCCACAACCTAAGGGAGAAAACTTGAGATCAATCTCCTCAAATAATCCATAGGTCTCTTGGCATATAGCCAAAGGGAGAGATCATAAAATAAATGTCCCCAACCAAACTAGTCTCATAGTCATCGTGACTTAAGGGATGATTCTGTTCCTTAGAACCAATCTCCCATACTAGACTCATTGGTCTCTCGGCCCACAACCTAAGGGAGTGAAAATATTCCCAACCAATCCATAGGTATCATAGCCACAACTTAAGGAAGATTCATGATGCTATCAATCAATGCTCCCTCCAAAGGGATTCTCAACCATTCCAGTCTTCTCACATAAACATCAGCAACCAGCTCAACAATAGAAAAGTAGCCATGGTGGATTTCAACATTTTATCAAATATTCCAATAGAAAACAACATCCAACTATTCATTCAACTTCAATTGGGGCTTCTCACAAAAGAAAACATCAACAATCATGGTTGAATCCAATAGACAATAAGCGACTTCTCACAAAAGAAAATATCAACAACTTTCTCATGAGCAGAAAATTATGCCACATATATCATAGCCACAACCTAAGGAATATTCATGACACTATCAATCAATGCTCCCTCCAAAGGGATTCTCAGCCATTCCAGTCTTCTCACATAAACATTAGCAACTAGCTCAACAACAAAAAAGTAGTCATGGTGGATTTCAACATTTTATCAAATATTCCAATAGACAACAACATCCAACTATTCATTCAACTTCAACTGGGGCTTCTCACAAAAGAAAACATCAACAATCATGGTCGAATCCAATAGACAATAAGCAAATTCTCACAGAAGAAAATATCAACAACTTTCTCGTGAGCAGAAAAGTATGCCATAGTCGAATACAATAGGAAATAAGTGGCTTCTTACAAAAGCAATAATCAACAAACCTTCTCATAGAAAAAATTATCAAATATATCAACAACCAACTTCACAAATAAGATACATTTCCAGCTTCAATCGTGCTATATGCAACAGGACCATCCATGTCATTCTGACCAATCACAACACCCAGAATACATCCAGTCTAGATAGAGTCAACAATTTCATGCATTAGGTGGTTCAACAAGCCAATCAGAATGATTCCTCAAATCAAGAGCAGAGTCTCGCAACTTCTTCAATTTTTCATCAAGAAAGTGTCCATGGACTCAAAATCCATTATTCCACAACCTCAATAAGGATTTCATTAAGCGTGTGCCATACTTTCAATCTCACAATTCTTTAATCAACTCCCTCTGACACTGGATGAAGAGGACCTTAGTCCTTGTTAGAAACATATTTCCAATACAAAGTAGAAAATTCACAGGCTCTTCTTCAACATATTTGGATCAACATTAATCTTCAAGACTTCAAGCCATATTCTCAACTAACTTCTTTACATCATGGATCAAAAAATGCTTCAATCAGTCTGATCTTGTCTACTCCCTCTGAGTACAACGTTCATCCAATCATGAGTCTTCTTGTCACATTGTTCTTCCATCCATTTCAAATGATTTCCACACCTTGGCAGTCTTTATTATGTCCTACAATCCTCATTAGGAGGCCATGGAAGAACAAATACAACCAAGCAAGACATACAAAGACAAGAGACTCATAATGAAACAATAATAGAAATATTCAAGAAAGTACTTATCTTTTAAGAGTGTGTCAAATCCTTCTTGATCTTAGTCTTTGTGGGTCCAATAAACCTTGTTCAATCATCAAGGAGGTAATCTCATCCACATCATCATCATTAAGGAGTCCACATCATCAAGGAGTCCATATCATCATCAATAAATCCATATCATCAAGGAGTCCATATCAAGAAGTCCACATCATCAAGGAGTCCATATCATCATCAAGAAATCCACATCATCTAGGAGTTAACCTCGTTCACATCATTGTCAAGGAATCTGCATCATCCATATCATCATCAAGAATTTGACCCTATCTACATCATCATCAAGGGTTAAATATCATTAGTGACAATAAAAGAAATATAAGAAATACAAGGTACTTGTATTTTGAGAACATGACAACCCCCTCTTAATTTGTAGTCTTCTTACATCCAACTTGCAAATCAGTCTTATCATCAAGATGTCAAATCCTCTAGAGGCTAGGGTTTCTTCTTCTTTTAAGTGGAAGCAAACATTCCATATGCCTAATGGCTTTTATTTTCCCAACCCCTTTTTTTATCTAGATAGGGTTAACAATTGTTTGGATAGGGTTTTAATTCGAAACCATAATCATCTTTAGGGTTTACAAACCTTAATGTTTACATTCATTAATTAGACTTAGGGATTTGAGTAACATACATCCTAGAATTTTTTTTCAAATTTATCAATTTGAACATTGGAAATCTTAGGGCTTCACAAGTCTTGGGGCTTTCTTGAAACCCTTGCTAGGGTTTTGCAAACCCAAAACATTCAATGCATCTGATAAGATATTTAGACTTATCATCAATCGAACAATATTCATCCTTGATCTCTTTAAATAAAGTAACAATTTATTCATAGTAGTAGTATTACCTTTTTCATAATGCAATAGAATTTACGGATCTGATCTTTGACCATATAACCAAGTTCTTTATATCATAATGTCTTTAGAAATTTATGACTTCTCTTTGAAATTCAAAACTTGAACTCAACTTTCATAATCTAATTTCAAGTCTTTCAATAAGAGGACATGAATGATCTCAAGAGAACTTTTACAAGGTCTGTTCCAACTCTTTTGTAAGTCTGTTACAAGGAACCTCAACAACATCTATAAGGATGCTTCAACTGGATTCAACGTTGACTTCTAGAAGGGATACAAAGAGTTTTCCTTGCTTTAAACATATGTTTCAAAAATTCTTTATGGAAGCACAAGATTGTCAAATTTTGCTACAGAGAATTCCACTTTAATAATTGCACTTAATTCTCCTATAGAAAACACCACTTGACTTTATGTACAAGGTTAATTAATTCCTTTTATTTGGAGACTGATATTATTATTGAAAAACTGAGCCACCCATCAAGTGATATCATTCAAGTTAACTTTTAGATCAAGTAGGCCACCTTGCTTCAACTACACTTACACTTACACTTACCCTTACAGAAATCGATCTACCAAGAAATAGAGCTGCTCAAGTGTATTCTACATCACCACTTCAACTTCCTCTTATAATCCTTTGTTGGAGCACCAAAAACCAAGATTAAAACATAATCGATAGCTAGGTTCATCTTAGGATTGATTTGTGTGAGTTTCTAGATGATTCTCACCTTGATTTAATTAATACTAATTAATTAACCATATTCCCTAAGTTTAGACTTCAAAAATATTAAAAACAGTTTAATAATCTAATTAAGTCACTTTTAGGTGGAATTTCTAGAAACTATTTCTGGGTCTTCGAGATCTCATGTATTCTATCCTCTCCACCAAATTGTGTGGCTAGAACACATCTGATGCTACAAAAACCAACACTCCCTCTTAGCGAGGACTATGTTCTAGTGTTGCACAGCCTACCACAACATTATGCCACATGATTGTGTTGTACTAGAGCCATTCTTGGGATGGTGAGGCTCCCCCTAAACTTGGTTTCATATTTTTATATGCTTTGGAATTGTAATCTCCAAAACTTTCTGCTCCATGAATTCATAAACTACAATTCATTCATGGGGTCTTTAAATACCCACAAGATAACACTCTTTTCTTTCTCATCAACATGTACTCCTTGTTACCCACCAAACTGGGTGGCCCTATAGGAGAAACTTTTTCTCCCACATTTTACATCCAACCGACCAACCAAAAACCCTTGACAACCACCACTAGTCGATGATGATGTGTCATTTCATCTCCGCCAACTTCATCAGTCATATATCTTCTTACCCATTTAGCAAGAGCACGTGGACGAAGGTGGGATTCTAATCAAAATGTACTTAAATCGTTTTGAAATCGGTTACTAATGCTTGTTTGTATTTGGGATTTTGATATGGATTATGGGGTGACTTGGAGGAAGGAAGGGTTTTAACTGTGATCTTGGTCCCTCACCTTAAATGGGGGGTTAATCTTCGACCCTAGTCTAGTGGGACCTCCCCTAATGGCCCAGTGGGTATAGAAGGGACACTACTTGGGAAGCTTGGGTTGAGATAGCGCATTCCATTTATCCTTATTCCATACCTACCACTTTCCATATTACATTACAAGCCCATATTCCACCTCCATTCTTCGTGTTTAACTGACCATTGGTTCTCTAGGATTTGGCATCCATGCATGGGTAGGGCTCAAAACTTTGACCTGGGAGGTTGATGAAACTAAAAGACAAAGGAAAACCATTATTATGGCCACAAACTAAAATAAAAGAATATCAAAATTCAAAACATGGTCGAGACATACACATTAGCACTTGGGAAAAAACTTGGTATGGCCATTGCTTAGCTCCTGAGCACACGTTGCTCCATTACATCATAAAAAGGAACCCTTGGATATCCCAACCATGATGAGAAATGAGATGCCTCACCATTAAGGGGTAACAAAACTGATATACATCATACAAAGAAATCTCTAACCCTTTGAGCTACGAGCAATAATACAAAGAAAAATCAAGAAAAAGTAAAAGGTGCACAGGAGGGGTGGGAAAACAAAGGACGAGTTGGTATCTCATGCATCCATGATTTATCCCTCCTCACATCTATACACTTAGGATGTGGATCCCCATCATGTTGGTCCCTTTTTACCATGGCACTTGGCCATGAAGCCTTTTCCCGTTCATACCATCATTATTCACTAACACCTATTGATTGAAGGGTGGATTGAGGAAATTTTACTTCCCCTTGGGGTTTGGAAACACCTAATAGGGTTATCCCTTAGCCACTCCTACCTAGGGAGGAAAATCCATTGTGAATTCAAAGCCCTAATTTTGGAATGGAAGTCTCATTTGAAGTATTAAATAGCGCTTTGTGTTCAAGCTTGGTTCACTTAGATGCAAAAATGATATTGTTTGTGATGACTGGTTGCTTTCACTAGACATTTTGTTGTAATTGTGAGGTGGTTCTAAAGCCCAGACATTGTGCACCTTAACCATAGGTGCCCAAGCCATTTTAAAAGTATGTTGGAATCCACAGGTGAAGCATTGAGAGCGTTGGGTCTCTGAGTAGTAGCAACACATTACACCTACCCTTGGACACCTTCTACATCTAGGATTTTCTGCCACTTTTCACTATATTTGATTATTCTTCAGGATGATGCACCTAGACTAACATGCCCCTTGGTCAATCTTAGAATTCTCTAAGAGATGGAAAGTAATCTAGAGTACAGACGAGGATGGTCTCACCTTCTAAGATGTGGGAGCGCTGGTAGCACCTAGAAAGCCCTCAACATTGGAGCAAATACAAACATTTTGGAGTAGTTGGAGACCCAGGAGACCACCTTTGGTGCCCCAAACTGAATTTTGGTGCCCACAAAGGGATTTTGATAGATATTTGAGGTCTTACCCTTGCATTATGATTTTTAGAGGCTTCTACACCACTCATGGCACCTTATAGCCTCAACACATGCTTCATGGAGCTCAACACATGGATGATGTCAGCGTTTCTAGGCCTTGTGTCTCACACGTGTTGGAAAATAATTTGATTTATGTCTAAGTTAGTGGGTTGGCTTGTAACCCAATGCATCATTATGATTCTACTTGTTTTCTTAGTGGATTTTAGGCTAATTAGGAACTATTCCTCCTCATATAAATAGAGGAGAGGACTATTGCATTTCTCATCATCATCACTTGTGAACTCGACCTTCTCCTATTTTGTATTCCAACTTATTTTCCTATTGGAGAGATGCGGACTATGTAGAAAATTTGTCTTTGAGCTATTGTCTTGTCTTTGGAGAAGTCATCTTGGATTCGTGATTGGATTGTTCATGCATATTATCTTGTAATTCCTTCTTTATTGAAATTTATGATCTCATGTCTAATGTATGGAATAAATTAGAAATCTAGGCTAAATTTTGTGCCCTAATTTTATTGAAGATCAATTTTATGGAAGCTAGGTCATATTATTGCATGCATTACTCATAGTACGATATGTGAATGAAAATCCCCTTGGTGATACTACATTAGCTCTCCCAAATAACTTTCAATCACTCAAAAATAAAATAGTTAGGGTTTTGATGCTAGGGCATCAAAATAATCTTACTCCTTTGCAAGTTTTAGCCAACCTAAGAAGCCCATAGACTCCATTAACCCTAAGACTAGGCATTGGCCATCCTTTGTGGGTGATCAAATCAAAATTTATCCATACTTTTCTCTTGCTTTCTCTCTACCTAATTCAGCCCTTTTAAGGCGAAACGACCACCTAGGCCCTGTTACTAGAAAATTTGACAAGCCTTGGAGAGGGAAACCCTACAAGACTAGAAGCCAAACTAAGTGCTAACAATGGGGTAAAGGCCCAATATCACCTCAGCCAAAACCCTCTGCTCTTTACAGAATTTCACCAATGGGAGGAGTCCTAATAGGATAGGATCACCTTATGAAAGGTATTCTAAGGTTAGGATATAAGGTGATAGGCTAGAATTTCTTAGGAAAGACTCAAATTTCAGGTATAAGGCTTCACTAAGGAGAAATATGCTTTCTATGAGAGACTTAGGAAGAAGATGCACAAAACCTAGGTTTTTTATTTTCATTTTTCTTAGGTTTAGGAGTTCCCAAGGTCAAGTAAATTGGGAGAAAAAACTTCTTATGATATACTTAAACAAGTACTAAGCTCATACAACCTTCAAGAAATCCCTCAAGTTGAGGATGAAAAACTAGGGTTTTCCTCTTAGGGAAACACCTAGGGAAAGAGATTTTATGGAGGAAACTTAAGTGGATGGCCAATAAATTTATAGGTCAAGTAGATAAGACCCTCCACTTGATGTTTAGACTCCCATGTCCTGATAAAACCTCTCCCAATGAATTTCTCTCTAAGCCCTAGTTAGATGTCCTATGCTTAAGAGGGACAAAATTTTAAGAGGAAAAATTATGGATGAAAAGTAGGAATGATCACAAAAAACTTAATTCCTTGTCCTTTGGACATATGGAGTCAAGGAGACTCTACATAAGCTAAATTTTTTTTGAGGAGGCTAAAAATTGATGCACTTGTATCAATTTATAACATTTACCCACTTCTAAGGAAAGTGGAATTTGAAGGAGAGTTATAGGTTTCCTCCACTAGGAACATTCATTACATGTTATACAATGAGTAATATATGCAATTCCCAACTAGATAGCCTTTCAAAAAATTAATTTTCAACAATTAGGGAACAAATAAGCATAATATAGAAGCAAATATTCCATACATTACACAATTTCAAGATAAAACTCATCAACAATAAGCATTCATTGTTGAAAAATGCAACTAGTTTCGGTCTTCATAATGTAATAAAATGTAATTTTTATCATCGATATATTTATTATATTCATTATTATTATCATTATTTGTCAAAAGCATGTTCTTCATGCTTCTAGAGTCAAAAGAGTCAAAAAATAATTTATTGTGAGTCAAAATAAATGTTTTTGAGTCAAGTCCCATTTCGAATTTTTAAAGAAAAAGTAAAAGAATTTTATTTTCAGTCAAATAGGCAAACACAAGACCAAGTCAACCCTCCTTGGACAAGTCAACCTAAGAGGAAGCTATTTAACCCTCCTGGATAGGTATATATACAAGTCAACTCGACCACTTGGAAGACGGTTCACTCATCAAATTATCACATCGATTTCTATGCCAAGAACAAAAGGAAAATGAGCCAAAGTCAAAGGAGAGAAAAATATTTTTTTTCCCTAACTCTACTCACGCGTGCAAAATTTTGCAATTTTGTGAGGCTACTACAATGCCGAAATTTGGTCTTCATTATGGGTCAAAGATTTTCTGTGGCTTGACCAAATTTCAAAAGGGTTTGATGAATGCTAACTTTTTGTTGACTTTGGCTTGTTGGATGTGACTTGGAGGAGGGCTAACTTGGAGTCTTTGTGGCAGTCTTGGTATTGGTCTTGGGTCTTGGATATCTCATTTTTATTTGATTCTTTAAGAGAAGGATTTTTGGGTTTTCCCCCTTCTGGGGTTTTTCCTTAGCTTGGAGCCTAACTTCTTGTGTTCTTGGTCTCTTTGTGATATTTATGTTTTGGTAATTGCTTGATGAAGAGAACATAAAATTGAATAAGAAATGAACAACAATCACAAGTAATTATTAAGTTTCGAGAAATCAATCATTTTATTCTAGCACTTGGTTTCTCAACATGGTATCAGAGCTAAGGTGACAAGAAGGCAACTTGAAGATCACAAAATTGTTTGCATATTTGAAGACATTATTGCAATAGTGATTTCTCCAACAAAAAAAGCTTGAATACATTCTCATAACAATCATCTCTCTCTCAAGGACATTATTGAAGGATCTTGGAAATATCATCAAGTTCTCACTCACTAATCATTGATCTTGCTCATGAAAATCAACATTCTTGAAGACACTCTTACAATGACTTCTCCTTCTTTGACAAGTACTCTACTATACTCTATGTCTAATCCTCCTAGTCAAATTGTTAAAATTGGAAACTAGGGCCAAACTCCATGTGGGTCATCTTATTTATGGAAGATGATATTTTTCTTGTAACCCTCTCATTGAGAGGTGTAGGATTGATCTAAAGATGATCTGATTCCAATAAGTATTCATGGAGTTATGAATTTATTTTTGTTATAAGACAATTTGTTAAGGTCGACCAACAACAAAATATACCCCACATGTGCTCAACGTTTTAGTATAAAAGGAGACGACTTAATAGTCATTTCTACACACACTTCTATCTTGAATTATTTCCACTTTTCTTGGGTTTTAGTGGAAGAGAAATTTAGGAGTGGAATCCCTATACATTGGAGGATTGAGGCTTCCCTAACTGCAGTCAAGAAGAAGAACGTTGCCCTAATCTAGACGACATAGTCAAGTGAGTATCCCTAACGCTACAAGGATGACAGCCCTAGTATCTATGCTCTCAAGAAGAAGCCCTAGCCTATACACTGGCATCTATGCAACTCAGAAAGAGGCTGCCCTAGACAACATGGGAAAGAGAGGTTGTTTGGGTGCTCTTGTAGGGAGAAAGGCTAAAGTTTGAAGCTTAGGGCCGCAACAAGAAGAGGCAATTTAGCATGGTTGAAATAGGGTTGTTCTGAAGCCATTTCAAGAAGATTGAAGGGATGAAAGGAGGTGGAGTATATTGCTAGAAGGCCAAGAAGAAAGGAAGTTGTTTGAGGGCTCGTAGAGGGTGGAACATTCCTCTCGAAAGGCTATTGCAGGCCTGTTCTAAGGGTTGTAGGATGCCACCGTAATTATAGGAGGGCACAACCATTATTAAGGGCTAGAAGGCTGCCTAGAATTATAGCAAAGGGGACAATATTCCCTTGGAGGACAACCACATTACTTAATGACAAATTTGGGTAGATTTTAGGGACTGTTTGGTTGGGTGTGTAAGGGCTGCCAGGTGCCCTAACTAGTCACCACATAAGTAGTAGTGAAGGCAACATTGGAATAGTAGTGTCATGGACAACTAGGCAATGGAGCATGGTGGAACCATGATGCATGGATAGCAAGACAACAAGGCTTCCATATGCCCAAAACAATAGTGTTTTGAGCATGACTGTTAGGTACACTAGTGCAACAATACAACTAGGACAACTAGGAAATGGTACATACATATTTGAAGCAATTTAAGTATGTTATGTTGCTATAGGGACACCAACAATGATGGGTTGCTATAAGTATATTGAGATAACAAGCCGTGATGGGATAATAGTACTAGAAACAATGATATTGTGCCACAATGTTCAATGGGACCCATGATGAGACAAAACAATGATGGGACTCCCATGTCATTGTGCAGTAATGGCATAATGGGACAACAAGCATGGACAACATGGTGCAACATGGCAAGCTTGGACAACATGACAAGCATAGTGAAGTATGGCAAGCATGGACATCATGGATAGTTGTGGCAAGCACATGAGACATGTTGTATGACAACATGGTTCAACCATGGCAGATGGGACAACATTGCAACATTAGGTGCAGCAGCCATGAGGTCCAACATTGTGATGATGACTGCAACATGGTGCAACACGGTGAGGTGAAACATGATGATGAGATGCAACACAATGATAGGTTAAGGAGTCACCTTGGAGAATCAGTTGAAGTAGTATGTCTTCAACTGATATCATGTATGATCTTCTTAGAGATGATCTATGCTCTTATCTAGATAAGTCAAAGTGTTGAATTTTGTTGTAAATGTACTATCTTTCTCTCTCTCTCTTTGCTGAACTATTGAAGAACATATGCGAAGAATTGATCAAGGCTTTCCCCACATTGGGGTTTGTCCCTAGCTAGCACCACATCTTGTGTCCTCTTGTCTTTGCTTTTATTCTATGATTTATGTTTATGTACTATCTACAGTTTACTTTAATGCTGATGTGATTGCTAATCTGGAAAAGATATTGAGCTAACTGTGAAAATTGAAATAAATTTCTCTAAGCATAGAACATACCTAAGCTTAACATGGTATCAGAGCTAAGGTGAAGACAATGCCCAAGCAAGAGTGAAAGAGCACTCACCAAAGACAGTTGGGTAAGGATGAAAGGATCAATGGATTCCTCATCCCTCTTCAAATTCACCAAGGGTGAAGTTGAAGTAGAGAATATTATCAGAATGGCATTGCGGAAGTTTCTGATGGCCTACCTAAAGATCACTTCAATGGGAAGTCTGAATCTACGGGTGGAAGGAAAGGCAGATGCCTTGGTTGTAATAAGCTCGACCATTATGCAAAGGAGTGTCTGAATGGTAGGGACACATCTCTTGATGAAGATAACAATCATTCCTTGGACATCTCCAATGATCGGAGGAATGACAGGTAATGTAGGTCATCAAGGAAACGACCGACTCTTCAAAGAAAGCAAGGAACTCCAAGTATGTAGAATCAAATGTTGTATCTGGTAAGATAAAGTAGCATTATCTTATATTGGCCCTCTCCTCCAAACTCTTTCAGAATCTGGCTTATTGATTGTAGTGCTTCAAGATACTACATCAGATAGAAGGGTGCTCTCTCTAATTTGGTAGAGATGGAAATAATCGTGGGATTATACTTGGAGTCAATGCCACCTATCTCGGAAAGGGTGTAGGGAATGTTACCCCCCAATTGAATGAGGGTAACTCGATTCATTTACAAAATCACTTTTATGTACATGATCACAAGAAGAACCTGGTGTCCATTTCGATAATGGAAGTAAAAGATTATAGGGTGACATCCATCAATGGAAAGGTACGTGTTTGGAAATAGAATTTTCAAAGATGCTTTTATCTTTGGGTTTGGGGTTGGCAGTTTGTATCAAGTTGTAGGATGGTCCATTAGGGACCATGTTGATTGACACATCTCATCTATAGCAATGTAGGTCTATTATGGGGCCTTACCCGATGTGAGTCAGATGGTGACAGGGAGGCCTAAATTCAAGAAGAGCACGAAGGTACATGTCTAAGATGTAGCAAAGGAAAATATTACAAGGGGACCATTCCCCTCATGTAGCAGACCAAGGTTTGGAACAACCCGAGGGGTTTGAGATTCATGATCGAGAATCTCATGTGTGCAAGTGGAAGAAATCCTTCTATGGCTTGAAGCAAAACACCACGGGCTTAGTATGAGAGGATTGATAGCTATCTGATGAAGCAGATATTCACTAGGAGTGACGCCAATCCAAACCATTGCTCAAAGGTTGTGGATGATAGACCTCTCATACCGACATCTTCTAAGGATGACCTATTTCTGACAGGTGCAAACCCTCTCATTTGCAGAAGTAAGAGGGAGTTGGATTCCGGATGTGGAATGGTAAACTGCAAGCCTGTGACTACCTCAAGGATCTTAACTTTTAGAAGATATATGTTAGTGATGTCAAACCAGATTTGGGAAATGCCTCTGAGTTTCATAAACTCATTCATGTTGATGTTCTTAGTGAAATTCCATCTAGAAATATGTTTTGCAGTTAGCATGATGAGCTCATATATGGTTGAGCCTCACTAGATTGGTGCCAAGAATCTTCTGAGATATCTTTGGGGCACAATCTCTCATGAATTGAGATACACTGCCAAAAATGTGAATTTGCATGATTATTCGAATGCTGACTAGGCAGGAAGTGTGGAGGATCTCAAGAGCGCTTCTAAGTGCTGATTCTCTTTGGGTTCTACTCGATATTCTGGATGAGGAGGAAGCGGAAGATGGTTTCTTTGAGCACCACTAAGACTGAATACGTAGCTATGAGTATGACCTCCTGTGAAGCTGCCTAGTTATGAGAGCTCTTCAGTGAGCTATTTGTACACATGATGGATACCACAGTGATCTTCTGTGTCAACTAGGGGGGGATTCGATTGTTGAGAAATCCCATATTCTATGATTGGTCTAGTATATAGACATCAGATACTACCTTATCTGGGAAATGGTACATCGATCAGCGAGGAGGCTCTATTGCATTGAGACTGATGTACAAGTCATAGAAATTCTGTCAAAGCCCCAGGGAAAGGTCAAATGTGTAACTTTCCCAAACGACTTGGAGTCATTGAGAGACCTTCTTATGAGGGTCCTGCATGTTGCATGCATTGAGCTCTAGGATCTCCAGGGGGCTTGGGATACTACTGGAGCAACACGTGACCATAAGGTGACTTACCCTCCCATAATGGTGCACTATGTACATGGTGAATGGATCAGGCTTCCCCTGTGATACCTCGATGTGACTTAGGCATAGGATGAATGGTTCTCCTATTGAGGCATCCTACCCATGCAATCTGGGACTCATGGGAAGTACCTCTCATCTGGCCAATGCACAGGGAAATGGGGTTAGGGACCATAGTAGTATTATCGATGGATGCATCATTGTATCTATCATACTCCCTATGCTTGGATGACCTCCATTGATATGGAATCAATGTAACTGATCTGGGATCAGTATGAGTGGTTTGAGATGCTCTCTTGTGATATTGATATGGGATCAATAAAACTGACTTTGGGTCAGTAGAGAATGGAATGAGACATTCTCGATCAATTCTTCTTCTTCATGATTCAGCAGAGCAGAGTAGTGTAGGCCACTCATGGCAGAGATAGTACAGTCGGACATGTGGATCATCAGATGGAGTTCTTCCTACTTGAGAGGGAGTGTCAAGATTGGAAACTAGGACCAAACTCCATGTGGGTCATCTTATTTATGGCAACTGATATTTTTCTTGGATCCCTCTCATTGTGAGGTGTAGGATTGATCTAAATATCATCCTATTCTATTAAGTATTCATGGAGTTATAAATTTATGTGTGTTATAAGACAATTCGTCAAGGTCATCCAACAACCAAATATACCCCACATGTGCTCAATGTTTTAGTATAAAAGGAGATGAATTGATAGTAATTTCTACACACATTTCTATTTTGATTTCTCTCCACTTGTCTTTGGTTTTAGTGGAAGAGAAATATATGATTGAAAGCCCTAGACGTTGGAGGATTGAGGCTGCCCTAGTTGCAGTCAAGAAGAAGAACGTCACCCTAATCTAGAGGACGCATTCAAGTGAGTAGCCCTAACACTACAAGGAGGACAACCCTAGTATCTATGATATCAAGAAGAAGCCCTAACCTATATGCTAGCCTCTATGTAGCCAAGAAAGAGGCTACCCTAGATAATGTGAGAAAGAGAGGCTATTTGGGTGCTCTTGTAGGGAGAAAGATTCATCAATGCCATAGAAATTAGTTTACCTCCCTAAGTTAAGAGGGAGAATAGATAAAAGAAAGGGTATATCTCCCAAGTTGAGAGGGAGGGCATATTATAGTCATGATGGATACCTTAAAGAAGAAATTGGAGAATGTATACTGAGATACTGCTGAAAGAAGGAAAGCAGGATCCAGTTGTAGAATATGTTGTTGCAAGTGAAGTAGGAAAGGAAGTTGTATGATTGAGGAAACTTTTGTTTGGGAAGACTCTAAGTCCTACTATGATAAATTATGAAGCAACATATAGATATTTGAAAACCTCGAAGGTTCACATCTATTTATGTGTATTTGAAAGGTTGTTACTGATTGTGGTTGTGATTATTTAGGTACATCTCTCGAAGTTTTGGAAGCATGCTTGATGTTACCGATTTGTTTGATCGAGACAAATTTGATGTGTTAAGGCTTTTTGTGTAAGACACATTACCTGGGGGGAAATTTGGTCAACTTGTGTGTTTATGTCTAGTTCCCAAAATAGGGAGGGTGGTGTTGGTCATAAAGATCTGATCTTGCATTATGCATCTAGTTCCTTGTGTTCGTGGTTAGCAAGTAAGCGTGATGGTACCTACCGAGGTTGAAAGCTTTATTCCATATTCTTCCCACTCAAATAGATTTCCCTGGTCAGGAATCTAGTCCGTGGCACCATGAGTGCCGAAAATATTCATGGTTCATGTGTTTTGATATCTTCCATAT
>APFE030372896.1:377451-389495 GCA_000404065.3 Pinus taeda
CAGTCTTTATAATTGTATTTGTCATAATGAAATGTATTTATCAAAAGATTTATTATTATTATTATTGTTATTATTATGAATTATTAAAGCATGGGTTTCATGCTTGGGTCATCATGTTATAGGTCAAATTCCCCATTGAGGAATTCTAGGTTTTCTCTTGAGTCATTAGAGTTATTGTCCATTTTATGAGACCTTTCTTGGGCTTTTGAATCATGTAAAAAGAATTTTTATTGAGTCAAATAAGTCATTTGGCACCTCCACACCAAGTTGACCCTTACCTGATCAAGTCGGCCTACATCAAGGTAATTCGAACTCCATAAGAGGCTATAAATATAATGCAGTTCGATTCATTTGGAGGATCACTCACAAGTTCATTATTCAAGAGAGGGAAACTTAATAAATCAAAATTGTAGAAGAAATAGAAGGAGATTTGCTGGAGAAGGAAAATCGAAGATTCTAGGTCATCTCTCTCACACATTTGAAAGTTACGGGCTATTGTTGGAAGGTCAAATTATCTACTACTGCATCAAGTTCAAGTTTCTAGTGCTGCATCAAAGTAAAAAAATTGTTGTTGCTCCAAGGTCAAAGTTGTTGTTGAGAAGGTCAAATTTGTTGTTGCTAAGGTTGAAGTTGTTAATTTTACTAGATCAAAGTTTTTGCTGCTGCTATTGGATCGAAGTGTTGTTTCTGTTATTGCTGCTACATCTAGGTTGAAGTTATTTCTAGAAGGTTTTCATCTGCAGAAGAAGGGAAGGGGTGACTTGGTGATTGGAGGAAGTTTGTGTCTAAGTCAAGGAGTCTTGAATCATCTCGTGAAACTATTGAAGGAAGAGTTGTTGACTGGGTTTTCCCCTTGATAGGGGTTTTTCCATGGATGTCTGCTTACATCTGATGTATTTGATGTTCATGTCATGGTTTTGGTAATTGCTTGATGAACTAAGATAAAAGAAGAACACAAGAAATTTAATAAGAACATAATAATATCACAACTAATTATCAACATAAAGAAAATATTTTTGCCTTCTGATTTTTCAACAGAAATTGAGGAGGAAGAAGAGCATTATGGTTTTCCCAATTGCATTTGAAAAATTGGTTGATTTGAGGGTCCCTCTGTTAACTTCTACCTTTTCTTCTTCTTCTCTTTGAACCTTTTCTCTCTTTTGCAATTTTGAGTCTTCTAACATCTATTTTTTTAGGTATATTTCTCTTCAAGTTCTTCTCCCTCACTACAAGGGTTTGAATATTTATTCTTCATTGCATTTTGTTGTTTGCCCATGCTTCTTGATTTTCCATTTTCTCAAGTTATGGATTTATTTCATGAATATAAGGTGCATAATTGATTTCCCCTCTTTTATTTGAAATTATACGAGGGTCATGTTTCCACTTCTCTCCTTGATCAAAGAAACTCCTTCATAATTTCTTCAACTTGCAAGAGAGTTTGTTTGATATTCATGATGAATGTCCCAACAATTCTTTCTAACTTAAAAACATACCCTTTGAGAGCAAGAACAAAATGAACATGGTCAACATTTAGAATCTGCCTTATAAATGCAAGAGAAAATATCGTCATATGCAAAATTTTTGGCAAACAATATGGTGGTACTTTAGCCCCATACAGTCTTATCTCAGTGTAATCTTCAAAAATATACCAATCCCCCACTCTGGTGTCCTTGCTAGGTTGCAACAATTCTTTTGCCTTAGGCAAAATCCTTAGAGGTTGTTTATTGTTCAAAATAGTATATATATTGGACATAAATGATGACAAGTAATAAGAAAATCCCTCATTATTTTCCTTCTTCCTAACAAAACTAATCCATTCAACCAAAGATTTCATTTGATTCTTTGAATCCCACATATTTAGATCTAGAAGGCCAAACTTATCAACATGTACATATAAGAACATATAGACCAGGACAGAGGGATATCTAAAATAACCATAAATATGATAGTTCTAAAATTGAATAATGATAGACTTGGCTAGGTAAGAAGGGATATTCAAAACAATATTTGGTTGTGACATTAAACTCAAAAACCTTAGGGCTTACTCACTTACTATCCCATTATCATCTTCTCCCAACATGGACTAAATTATAACTAAGACATATTGTATAACTTCATAACATAAGGTCGTTGGAAATTCACTGCAGGTGGAGGAATTTGGGAATTTGGTGGCAGAATGAGTTTAAACAAATCTTCCTTTTTCTCTTTAGAAAGATGTCTATAAGTGAGGGGTAAGGATTCATCTGAAAATTTCTTGGGATTCTCAACTGTAAGAAAACTAAAAACTTTGTGTATTAGCTCTGAAGTGACCTCAAAAATATTCTCCCTTAACAAAGACATAACAAAATTGCTCTGTGGGACAAGGGAAGACACTAACCAGCTAACAAATTCAGGGACATTATATGTATTTGGGACAATTACATGATAAATTTTAGACTGGATGACTTGAAAAATTATCTGAGTCATTGGAATGGTCAATAATGTCCTGTCAATTCTCTAAAAGGTCCAATGATCAACGAGAATTGTATACTTCAGCTTCTTTGTCCATAAGGGATATGTGAAAATATGACAGATATTTCAATTTTTTTAGTTAATTTCGATGTTTTCTCCATTTTTACAATTTTAAAGAAAGGGAAAGGAAGAAATATGGACGTATGATTTACCTGGTAACTGAAGGAAATGAAGAGCTGAATGCTAATGTGGAATCAATAATGTACACTCTGGACACTAGTCACCATAGCTCTGCAACTATAGGACAAAAAAAATAATAGGTGTGATGAACTTTTATCTTTTTTATATTGATTTGTAAAAATGAAAAATCTTGATGATGTGTAAGGGCCCAGACTGCTCACCTTCCTGGCTTGCCTGATGAGTACATGAGCTGTCGCCAACTTCCGATGCGTGATTTTCATAAAAACCAAACCACTTTCAAGGGGACTCCATAGTAGTTTGTTAAAATCAAAGGGGACCTATCAAAATGAATCATGGTCGTTGATTTGGAGATGGGTTGTTTATCCATCCTTCTTTCCAATAGTTCCTGATCCTATAACTTTCAGTTACTTTAACCTGTCAGAAAGCCTTTGATTCCTCGGGTTGATTCCAATGAGCAACCATCCGAACCCAAATTTACATGCACTTTAATTTCCAATTTATAAAAGTTTCGAACCCACTTTTGTATAGTTTAAGGTTAAAAAGTAACCTTTGACTAAATCACCTTGCATTAAATAACTAGGGCCTTTGAATTATTTACCCTTCTAACTCTTCATTCTTCTTCATTAGAGATTCCATTTCGGTATTAATGTAGACCATAGCCTTATGTAGGCCTACTAATTAAGCGGCTAGGTGTCTCATCTCCTTCCTTATCTCATGCATATTGTCACATTAACACCCTCTAGAAGGATAGCTAAGCATGGCATGATTGTATCTAGGAATTATCAAAATCCAAGACTACAAGTATTGCGAGAATCAAGACTACCACCACATAAGGAAAAGAAAACAACAAGAGGATTGGAGGGACAACTATTTTTTGAGTATTTGGAAAGACCAAACAACTCAACAATCACATTAAAATCCAAATAGAAACAAAAAACTAAAATTACAAACCTATCCATACTTTCAACAGGGAAAATAGGTTCATTACCATCCATAGGTGACCTATAATTTTTCCTCTCTCCCCATATAGATGTTTAATTTTATGGACAAAATTTGACAACCATATAATTCATTGCACTTTTCAACATTTACTCAAGCATACTCATCATTAACCATTAACCAGTAGAGTACTAACAATGTTCATTTCTTAGGAATAAAGGTCTCTGTTGTAGATAATTTCATTTTAAAACATTTTCAACATCTTCACATTATATCCACCCCATATCATCATAATAAATTATGTAGAGAGAACATTTGTAATAAAAATGTAGCAAAATAGTCATAAGTTTGTCATGATATCTCTTTCATATGGCTCAACATATCTCCTTCATATCTCTCTTGTAATCTTTTCTCATATCATAGATAAGAAGGCCTAAAGAGGTCATTGTCATACCCAAGAACTGAGGCATATTAGGGCGATGTTACAACATAAGACTGAGGTGCATTAGTGTGTTGTTACACCACAAGACTGAGGTACAATTTCAAGGACCCATAGGATGGAGTGATCATTATATCACTACCAATTAATTACAGTTCATGTTGTGCATTTATTAGAGGCACACAAACCATACCTTTTACCCTATGAAATCCATGCAATTTGGAGTATTCTTGAACAACAGAAATATATATCTGAGAAATAAAAAATATTTAATTGTATTAATGTTACTTATGAGTAAAAAAAACTCTCCAAGTTGAATCATTCAATTTTGTCTTGAAATGAAGGTTGGGCGTGCATTATTGTGAAGTAGGCCAAAATTTCCTTGCTTCACTAAAATGCACGCCCATATTTCATTTCTTAGCCAAAATGATTGATTCTAATTGTATACTATTTATTTAGTAATTTTACACACTAATTTGCTTCCAGTAAGTTTATGTTGTTCACAAGTTGTTAACACTTTTGGGGAGACATCGTGAACTATGATTTCTCCAACACTTTCATTTACATTAACTTCAACCTTCAAATCACTAAATTAGAAAGATTTTTAATTGCATTAATGTTACTTATGAGTAAAAAATACTCTCTAAGTTGATTCATTCAATTTGGCCTTGAAATGAAGATTGAGCATATATTTTTGTGAAGTAGGCCAAAATTCCCTTGCTTCACTAAAATGCACGCCCAAGCTTCATTTCTTGTCCAATGTCATTGATTCAAATTATATACTATTTAATTAGTAATTTTACACACTAATTTGCTTTCAGTAAGTTTTTGTTGTTCACAAACTACTAACATTTTTAGGGGGACATCATGAACTGCGATTGTTGTAACACTTTTATTTACATTAACTTTGACTTTTAGATCACTAACTTAGAAAAATTTAATTGTATTAATGTTACTTATGATTAAAAAAATACTCTCCAAGTTGAATCATTAAATTTGGCCTTAAAATGAAGGTTTAGTGTGCATTTTTGTGAGGCAGGCCAAAGTTGCCTTCTTTCACTAAAATGCATGCCCAAACTTCATATCTTGGCCAATCTCATTGATTCAAGTTGTATATTATTTGATTACTAATTTCACACAATAATTTGCTTCTAAAAAGTTTTTGTTGTTCACAAATTGTTGACACTTGTGGGCTAACACAGTGAACTATGGCTGCTGTAACACTTTCATTTACATTAACTTTGACCTTTAGATCACTAAATTAGAAAACTTTCACTGTGTTAATGTTACTTATAAGTAAAAAAATACTCTCCATGCTTAATCAGTCAATTTGGTCTTGAAATTAAGGTTGGGTGTGAATTTTTGTGAAGCACACCAAAAATTCCTTGCTTCACTAAAAAGTAAATCCATGCTTCATTTCTTAGCCAACATGATTGATTCAGATTGTATATTATTCAATTAGTAATCTTACACACTATTTTTTTTTAACAAAGTCGGTTACTAGTTTTCTATTCTGAAAAAGAAAAGGGAGGCATGCTCCTGTTACATCAAGTCAAAATGGATAGAGGCATCTTGGAAGAAAAACAGAGGGCAAACATTCCCTATCTTCCATGCCCTTCCCCCTTTAATTTTGAGAATACCAATTACACTATCCTTATAAATACATATAAATTGATTCAACAAAAAATTACATTTACATAACATAGAAAACTACTAGTGGGAGTACTTTACAGAAAGGAGTGGAATGAAGAATTAACAACTAATTTTTATTGACTTAAGACTCTTGCTGAGAATGAGGCCAGTTCTTGCTGCTTTGGTAGTTAGAATTTTCTCTTGTCTAATTGATTAGTAAACACTACAGGTAGTTGATAGTGTCGTCCATGTGCTTGCACTTATGTTTTAGTGCTGCAATTTCTTTCCTCTGCTCGTCTAGTTGTCTCTTGATGAAAGAATTCTCAGACTTGGCCTCAAATTTTAGATCCTTGAATGTTTCTCTTATCTGATCAATCATGTACTTGTTTTCTCTGCAAATTGTAGAGCTCTCACATTTTGGAACATTTTCCAGCGGATTCCATTCCATTATTACTAGGGGAAGTGGGTGACCACTCCAAAAGGGAAATATAGGGGCAAGAGGTAGCAAAGAGGAGGGAAAGAAACTTCCACAAGAGGTATCTACAAAGATTGACAACAAAAAATGAGTGGAATACAAATATTCGAAGACTAAAGAGTCTCTATTGAGAATAAATGGATTAAGCCAAGAAACAAATAAGTGGGGGAGAGGAGCGTGAGGGGGAGAGGATGTGCTCATTCACCAAAGGCATGTAGTAGAAAAAATTATGAGATGAGGAGGATAGAAAAGAAGGTCGGAGAAGGCTAATCCTGAGGAAAGGAAGATGATAGAGAGGAAAATAAGTGAAGAGATGAGAATGATCAGAGGGAGGGGATGGTTATATAGCTGCATGGAGGGCCACTTCAATTTAAAAATCTTTTGTATTTCATGGGAAGCATGAATAGCTACTATTCTCTTGGAAGACGAATTCTGACAATTCTTTTTGTTCATGTAGATTTTGCCTGATTTTCCTGTGATTCTGTGTTCTTGCTTTTCGTGCTGAAGCAACTGTTTCCCACCTTGATGCCCTTGACTTTAGTGCGATTCTTTGCATATGGTGGCTTGAGGTCTTATGGAATTGATTTTTGGGCAATCTCATTGTCTATTCTATATTCTCCCATAGGATGAGAAGCTACAAGATTAGCCTGCTTTTCAACAACACAATTATTTTCTCTTAGAATGTGCTTAAAAGTGACTTCTCCAAGATACTGGAATTTTTTTCCATCCTTTTCGTTATTTGACTCATAGCCTTATTATTGAGGCTTATTTTCTCCAACATTGAAGGAATAATTATTGCATAATCCCCCATTATGACTGGGTTCTTTATTCCTTTCTGCCTTAAGATTTCCGATCCCAAGAGGAGGTTGTAGGCTTATGCTCTATTGTTGGATAATTCTCCTAATACCCATTCATAAGTGATGGGGTTTATTCCTCTTGGATAAAAAAGAAGCCCTCCTTCTCCAACCTTGCCTTGGTTATACTTAGAGGTCCCATCAAACAATAAGCATGGTCCTTTTAGATTTTCTGACCATGTTTTGAAATCCTCTTTTTTAACTCTAATTTTCTAGTTCTAAATGTTGATAGGAGATTTACTGGTGTTTATTTTTTGTTGGTTGCTCATCGTAAATTCGATCCAGGTTCTTTCCTGGTGCTGCATGTAATTGACATCTATTGCTTTAGATCCTTTGGAATTGATAAATTATGTTATCATGCTCCAGGTTTTAGCCAAAACTATCCTGGTAGTTGGAGAGAGATCTTTAAAGATCCTCTAATTTCTTGCTAACCAGATTTGCCAACACATGAAAGAGAGCAAACTCATCCAATATATTTTAATTGTTTCTTTATTTTTAAAAGTATATTTATGTTTTTTTTTTCCAAGTTGTTAGAATCTCATTTAGACGCAACGATTGCTGAGAACAAACTTCTAGAGGTCTTACTAGTAATAGCTAGCAGTCTCGAGCAAAAGGACATCCCACAAAAAGATGTTGTATGCCTTATTCACTCATCTAACACATTGAACAACAGGAAGGGCCTTCATAACCTTTCTTTTTAAGGCTATCAGCTTTTAGTATTTTTCCTTTGAGGAGAGTCCACATGAATACTTTGATTTTTGGCAGGATTTTTATTTTCCATGCCTCCCTCCAATGATCCCAATCATGATTTCCAAGATGATGTAAAGTGGCATATCCATATTTGACTAAATAGTCCCCTCCATCTAGAACCCATCAACGAGAATCTTTTGTGTCCTGGATTAATGGTGTAGCGCCCTTAAGAAGTGAAGTTAAAATCTACCATTGAGTTACCTCCTTGCCATAGGAACCCCCTGATTACTAGCTCAATGTGTTTATGTATACTTCACGAAGCTAGTATTGCTACATACTGGTATATTAGGAGAGCTGTGAGTAGTGCCTTGATTAATACCACCCTTCCTGCCATGCTAAGCCAGTTCATTCCTCAGTTCATTCCCCAATTCTGCACCTTTTGTTTCATTTTTTCTATGTACTTATTCCATATCTCAGTCTTCATATTTTATTTGGAGATAGGGAGGCCAAGAAAATGGAAATGGCTCCATTTTTCTTGAGATGAAATTTCCAAAATTTATGAAATTTTTTGGAGAGAGCGAAGAGGAGTGTTCCAACTGAATATTATGCATTTTTTATTATTTAGAAGTCCTCTAGAGGCTTCCATAAAGCTATTAAGCACCTTTTTTATTCTTCTTGCAATAATGCAAGAGGCCCCTCCCATAACAAAATTATCGTCTACGAATAGAGAGCGGTTTATGCTTTTTTACTTTCAAAGAAATTGATAGTCCTATGATAGCCCAATCTTGTCGACATTTCTCTAGATTTTGGCTCAGAGAGTTTGCCATAATGATATATAGAAAAGGGGGGAGAGGGCAGCCTTGTTGAAGCCCCCTTGAGCTTTGAAAAAATTCACTTGGTCTTCCATTGACCAAGGGTGCAATCCAGGGTCCCACAATGCAAGATTTTATTATATCAATTGCATTTTTTGAGAATCCAAATTTCTAGAGAACATCTGAAAGGAATCCTAGATTGACCCTTTTGTAAGAATTTTCCATGTCAAGCTTGACGATCATTCCTTTTTCCTTTTTCAGAAGGCTAGAGGGCAATGCTTCCTGTACTATTAGAATATTGTCAAGAATTTGTCTCCTTGGTACAAATCCCCCTTGGTATTCTAAGATTATTTCTGGGAGCACTATTTTTATTCTATTTTCTAGAATATTTGTAATGATTTTATAGGTGTTACACAAAGAAATAGGACTAAACCCGTTGAATGTATTTTCATTTGACTCTTTTGGAACTAGGGTGAGAAAGGAGGAATTTGTGAAACCTCCAATCTTGCATTTCCCAAAAACATTTCTAATCATTCTTATCAAATATTTTTTGATGATGTTCCAGTTGTTTTTATAGAAATATATGGGGAACTTATCCGGGCCTAGGGCCTTATCCGTATGTAAATCCCAAACCACAAAAACAACTTCCTTTTCTTAAACTTCTTTTGTGAATTCATTGTTTTCTCCATTGTCAATTTTTTTGGGATGTGTTGTAGAAATTCTTCATACTGATTATTTTCTATTGAGGATGATAAAATATTTTTATAGTATCTAAATGCCCCCTTCTTTATTTCTTCTTTCCCTCTAACCTCTTTACCTTCATTATGCTTAATGTTGTTTATTGGGTTTTGGATGCTCCTTATCCTAGCAGTATTATGGAAGAAAGTTTTATTCTTGTCTCCTGCTTTAAGCCATAGGCTTTGGGATTTTAGTCGCCACTCCTCTTCTTCCATTCTATTTTTCTTGTATAATTCCCAATACACTTGTTTTTCCTACCATAAATTCTCCTGTGTTTCCTCTTGCTGCTCTTTTTCCACTTGAATTCTCTCTATTTTTTTTCTACTATTTGTCTTCCTTTTTTGTGTTTCTATTTTTTTGTTCCCTACCCAATGTTTCAGATCTTTCCTCAAGGCTTTAATTTTAGATTCCTAGACATAGCTAGTGGATCCAATAATTTGATTTTCCCATACCTTTGCAATAATATTTTTGACTTCTTTGTTGTTGTTCCAAGTGGAACAGAATCTGAAAGGAACTAGACCAAGGTTCCCCAACATCCCTAGTGAAGCACCACTAGTTTTTGATCCGATGCAATGTTGTGGATTATTTTTTATTTTATCTCACTAAAGGAGGTGGCAATTTTGTCTTGAATTAGGAATCTGTCCAACCTTTCCTTTATATTATTTTTACCAATTCTTTTGTTTCTCTAAGTATGCTTCCCATTGTTAGGAGGCATGTCCATTAAATTTCTTTTTTTCATAATTGATTCTGCCATTTCCCTTGATGGATCAACATTATATTTTCCCCAAACTTCTCCTTTGCATTCAATACCAAGTTGAGATCTCCTCCTAGAATTATGCCTCTGTTTTGAACCTGCAAGAGATAGTTTTTTAATGAGATCCAACAGGCTTCCTTGTCTCTGTAGTCGTTAGGGGTATATATATTTATTATGAAATATATATCTTTTGAATTTTTGTTTTTCAAGTCTATTTTTATCCAATGCAACTATTTTTTTTGTTGAATCAGCTCCGAGTTCTCTATTTTCCATAATGTACATATTCCTCTTGAAGCTCCAATCATTGGGATTGATGTTCCTTGATAGCTTTTTGATTTTTGGGTCATTGTTTCCATTTCCTTTCATTTACCTTTGTCTCTGGGATCATAAAAATATCAGGCCTCTCTGATGCTATTATGTCTTTCATTGCCTTAAATTTTGGCATACTTCCCATCCCTCTGCAATTCCAAGAGACTATATTCATTATCACTTTGGGAAGAGGGTAGAGGGACCTTTCCCTCTTTTAGGATGAGAATTTTTCTCCTTTCTTTTTTCTAAGAAATTTTCTAGTGGTTTTTGGGTGCCCGGTGCCATTTTCTTTGCCACAAATTCAACTCTGATTTCTTTGTTGGATTTCCTACCAACCCTTTTAGGGTGTTCGAGGGAGGAGAGGAGATATTTAGAGAGGGTTTGAGTGATAATTCGGTTGAAAGAGGGGGGAGGAGGGCTAAAGGGGAGGATGGGAGAGGAAGGGGAGGGAATAGAGGGGGATGGGAGGAGAGGAGGGGAGGATGGAGGGGAGGAAGGAGGATCAGATTCCATAAGAGAGCCAAAGGGGTTAGATGCCAAAAGGCTCGATGAGGGGGTGGGGATTTGTGAAGATAATAAACATGAGGAGGGAGAGGGAGGATGTTTATTAGGAATAGGAAAATAAGGAAAGGAGGAGGGGGAGAGGAGAGGAAGGTTTGAAGAAGGAAAGGGGGAGGAAGAAGTAGGTTGATAAGAGGATTTGTTAGCTGACTTTTTATTCTTGACTTGCTCCCATTTTGGTTCTTAGTTTTCTATTTCTTCTATTTCCTGTTTTTTAACACATCTATTAACAAAATAACCATATTCATGACATTCCTTGCATTTGAAAGGAAATTGTTCATAATCCAATTGTTGAATGTGAACCTAGTTATCAACTTTCATCTTGACTACTTCTGGTAGTCCTTTCCCCAGATCAACTTCCACACATATTCTTGTGCATGCGTGCATGTTTTCCTTTGGCTCAATTCTATCGATATATTTCCCAACTACATTTCTTATTTATTTAATAGAGTCATCTCCCCAAAAGTGCATAGGAAGATGAGGAAGACTCACCCACACTGGCACTGCATTCAACACATCCAACTCTGGATCGAAGTCTAGATTCCATCTATTGAGATAAAGCCCTCTTGAATCCATGAAATATAGTCCATTTTTGAATATTAAATCCCTATCCTCTTTATTTTTGAAGTGGAAAGCGAAGTAACCTCTTCCACAAAAACTCATTGATATTTTCCCCATGATAGAGGAGGCCCATTTTCTTTCCACCAATTTGAGAACCGATCGGGGAGAAGGCCAGAGTCCAGTAAACTATCCAAGCAATCCTCGCTCAGGGAGAGATAAAGTAGCGCGACAAGGAAGGGTGGGAGGGAGGATTATTTTTGGTATTTCATCAATATTCTTTACAAACTTGGATATTGAAGGTCTAGCTCGTGATGGACCAAGAGAGGATATAAGAGAGGAAAAGGGTTCTGCAATTTTACCCAGCTGAGATGAAGCTTCAATAATGGTAATAGGGAGCGAATCATCCATAGGAGGGGGTTCCACATGCGCCATCGCAAGCCAGAAGTAGGGCAGCTTGCCCCTGTTGGGTTGTGTTATATTCTTTCCACGACTAACCTACGTAGTGAACCGGGGGGTTAGAGGGGGGGCAGAGCCCCCCCTTCGCCGTGCTGATTGCGCAGCGGGGGGGTCACAGGGGAGGCGGCAGCCCCCCCTGTCCGGGGGGTTTGAGGGGGGCAGGTAGCCCCCC
>APFE030372896.1:403711-446770 GCA_000404065.3 Pinus taeda
AACATATAAGAAGAATTGATCAAGGGTTTCCCCACATTGGGGTTTGTCCCTGGATAGTGCCACATCTTGTGTCCTCTTATCTTGGCTTGTCTTCTACGATTTATGTTTATGTTCTATCTGTAGTTTACTTTAATGTTGATGTGATTTCTAATTTGGAAAAGATATTGAGCTAACTGTGAAAATTGAAATAAATTGGTTTAAGCATACAACATACCTAAACTTAACATGGTATTGGAGCTGAGGTGAAGACAATGCCCAAGAAGAGTGAAATATCACTCACCAAAGACAGTTGGTTAATGACCGAAGGATCAATGGATTCCTCATCCCCCTTCAAATTCCCCAGGGGTGAAGTCGAAGCAGAGAATATTATTAGAATGGCACTGCGGAAGTTTTTGATGGCCTACGTAAAGATCACTTCAATGGGAGGTTCAAATCTACGGGTGGAAGGAAAGGCAGATGCCTTGGTTGTAATAAGCTCAACCATTATGCAAAGGAGTGTCCGAATGGCAGGGACACATCTCTTCATGAAGATAAAAATCATTCCAGTGACATCTCCAATGATCAGAGGAATGACAGGTAATGTAGGTCATCAAGGAAATGCCCAACTCTTCAAAGAAAGCAAGGAACTCTAGGTATGAAGAATCAAATTTTGTATTTGGTAAGATAAAGCAGAATTATCTTATATTGGTCCTCTCCTCCAAACTCTTTGGGAATCTAGCTTATTGATTGTAGTGCTTCAAGAAATTTCATAGAATAGAAGGGTGATCTCTCTAATTTGGTAGAGATTGAAACAATCGTGAGATTATACTTGGAGTTAATGCCACCTATCCCGGAAAGGGTGTAGGGAATGTTACCCCTCAATTGAATGAGGGTAACTCAATTCATTTACAAAATCTCTTTTGTGTACATGCTTACAAGAATAGCCTCGTGTCCATTTCAACAATGGAAGTAAAAGGTTACAGGGTGTCATTCATCGATGGAAAGGTACATGTTTGGAAATAGAATTTTCAAAGATGCTTTTATCTTTGGGTTTGGGGTTGGCAGTTTGTATCAAGTTGCAGGATGGTCCCTTAGGGACCATGTCGATTGACACATCTCGTTTATAGCACTGGAGGTCTATTATGGGGCCCTACCAGATCTGAATCAGATGGTGACAGGGATGCCTGAAGGTACATGTCTGAGATGTACCGAAGGAAAATCTTACACGGGGACCATTCCCCCCATGTAGAAGGCCAAGGTTTGGAACAACCCGAGGGGTTTGAGATTCATTATTGGGAATCTCATGTGTGCAAGTGGAAGAAATCCCTCTATGGCTTGAAGCAAAACACCCCAGGCTTAGTATGAGAGTATTGATCTCTGTTTGACGAAGCAGATATTCACTAGGAGTGATGTCGATCGAAATCATTGCTCGAAGGTTGTGTATGATAGACCTCTCATACTGACACCTTCTAAGAATGACCTATTTTTGATAGGTGAAAACCCTCTAATTTTCATAAGTAAGAGGGAGTTGGATTCCAGATGTGGAACAGTAAACTGCAAGCCCATGACTACCTCGAGGATCTTAACTTTAAGAAGTTATGTGGTAGTGATGTCGGACCAGATTTGGGAAATGCCTCTGAGTTTCATAAACTCATTCATGTTGATTTTCTTGCTAAACTACCATCCAGACATATGTTTTGCAGTTAGCATGATGAGCTCATATATGGTTGATCCTCACTAGATTGGTTCCAAGAATCTTCTGAGATATCTTTGGGGCACAATCACTCATGAATTGAGATACACTGCCAAAAATGTGAAGTTGCATGATTATTTGAATGCTGACTAGGCAAGTAGTGTGGAGGATCTCAAGAGAACTTATGAGTGCTGATTCTCTTTGGGTTTTGCTTGATATCCTGGATGAGCAGGAAGCTGAAGATGGTTGCTTTGAACACTACTGAGACTGAATACATAGCTACAAGTATGACCTCATGTGAAGCTGCCTGGTTGTGGGAGCTCTTCAGTGAGTTGTTTGTACACATGATGGATACCACCGTGATCTTCTGTGTCAACTAGGGGCGGATTCAATTGTTGAGGAATCCCATATTCTATGATTGGTCCAGTATATAGACATTAGATACTACCTTATCTGGAAAATGGTATGTTGGTGAGAGAGGAGGCTCTATCGCATTGAGACAGATGTACAAGTCATAGAAATTCTGTCAAAGCCCTAGGGAAAGGTCAAATTTGTAACTTTCCCGAACGACTTGGAGTCATTGAGAAATCTTCTTATGAGGGTCATGCATGTTGCATGCATTGATCTCCGGGAGCTCCAGGGGGCTTGGGATACTACTAGAGAAGCACGCGACCATAAGGTGACTCACCCTCCCCTAATGGTGCACTATGTACAGGGTGAGTGGATCAGCCTTCCCCTGTGATACCCCAAGGCGACTTAGGGACAAGATGAATGGTTCTCCTATTGAGGCATCCTACCCATGCAATATGGGACTCATGGGAAGTACATCTCATCTGGCCAATACACAGGGAAATGGGGTTAGGGACCATAGTAGTACTATCGAAGGACACATCATTGTATCTACCGTACTCCCTATGCTAGGATGACCTCCATTGATATGGGATCAATGTAACTGATTTAGGATTAGTATGAGTGGTTTGAGACACTCTCTTGTGATATTGGTATGGGATCAATAAAACTGACTTCAGGTCAGTAGAAAATGTAAAGAAACATTTTTGATCAATTATTCTTCTTCATGGTTCAATAGAGTAGAGTAGTGCAGGGCACTCATGGTAGAGATAGTACAATCGGGCATATGGATTAGCTGATGGAGTTCTCCCTACTTGAGAGGGAGTGTCAAAATTGGAAACTAGGGCCAAACTCCATGTGGGTCATCTTATTTATGGCAGCTAATATTTTTCTTGGATCCCTCTCATTGCAAGGTGTAGGATTGATCTAAAGATCATCCGATTCTGATAAGTATTCATGGAGTTATAAATTTATGTTTGTTATAAGACAATTCATTAAGGTTGTCCAACAACCAAATATACCCCACATATGCTCAGCATTTTAGTATAAAAAGAGATGAATTGATAGTCATTTCTACACACACTTCTATCTTGATTTCTCTCCACTTGTCTTGGGTTTTAGTGGAAGAGAAATATAGGAGTGGAAGCCCTAGACGTTGGAGGATTGAGGTTGCCCTAGTTGTAGTTAAGAAGAAGAACATCACCCTAATCTAGAGGACATTGTCAAATGAGCATCCCTAATGCTACAAGGAGGAAAACCCTAGTATCTATGCTATGAAGAAGAAGCCCTAACCTATATGCTAGCCTCTACGCAGCCAAGAAAGAGGTTTCCCTAGATAACGTGAGAAAGAGAGGCTGTTTAGGTGCTCTTGTAGGGATAAAGGCCGAAGTTTGAAGCTTAGGGCCGCAACAAGAAGAGGAAACTCAACATGGGTGAAATAGGTTTGTTCTGAAGCCATTTCGGGAAGACCAAAGGGATGAAAGGAGGCCAAGTATCTTGCTAGAAGGCCGAGGAGGAAGGGAGTTGTTTGAGGACTCATAGAGGGTGGAACAGTCCTCTAGAAAGGCTGTCGCAGTCCTGTTCTAAGGTCTGTACGATGCCACTATAATGAGAGGAGGCCAAAGCCATTATTAAGTGCTAGAAGGCTGCCCAGAATTATAGTGAAGGGGACAACCTTCCCTTGGAGGACAACTGCATTAATTAAGGGAAAATTTGGGTAGATTTTAGGGGTTGTTTGGCTAGGTGTGCAAGGGCTGCTAGATTCCCTAACCAATCACCACATAAGCAACAGTGAAGGAAGCATTGGAATAGTAGTGTTGTGGACAACTAGGCAAGGGAGCATGGTGGAACCATGATGCATGGAAAGCAAGACAACAAGGCTGCCATATGCCTAGAAGAATAGTGTTTTGGGCATGATTGTTAGGTATAACAGTGCAACATTACAACTAGGATAGCTAGGCAATGGGACATACATATTTGGAGAAATGTATGTATGTTATGTTGTTGTAGGGACAACAAAAATGATGGGTTGTTGTAAGTATATTGAGATAACAAGTCATGATGGGACAACAATACTAGCAGCAATGATATTGTGCCACAATGTTTAATGGGACAATAGCATGATGAGATAGAACAATGATGGGAATGTCATGTCATTGTGCAGCAGTGGCACAATGGGACAACAAGCATGGACAACATGGTGTAACATGGAAAGCTTGGAAAACATGACAAGCATAGTGTAATATGGCAAGCATGGACAACATGGATAGCAATGGAAAGCACATGAGACATGTTGTATGAAAACATGGTTCAACCATGGCATATGGGACAACAGTGCAACATTAGGTGCAGTAGTCATGAGGTCCAACATTGTGATGATGAGTGTAGCATGGTGCAGCACAGTGAGGTGAAACATGATGACCAGATGCGGCACGATGATAAGTGAAGGAGTCAACTTGGAGAATTAGTTGAGGCAACATTTATTCAACTAATCTCATGTATCATCTTCTTAGAGATGATCTATGCTCTTATTTAGATAAGTCAAAGTGTTGAATTCTCTTGTAAATGTACTCTCTCTCTCTCTCTCTGATGAACTATTGAAGAACATATAAGAAGAATTGATCAAGGGTTTCCCCACATTGGGGTTTGTTCCTGTCTAGCGCCACATCTTGTGTCCTCTTGTCTTGGCTTGTCTTCTGCGATTTATGTTTATGTTCTATCTCTAGTTTACTTTAATGATGATGTGATTGCTAATCTGGAAAATATATTGAGCTAATTGTGAAAATTGAAATAAATTTATCTAAGCATAGAACATACCTAAACTTAATACAAATGAAATCTATTTGTAAGGAATGCAACAAACTTGATGGAGCTTCTTACTACAAGGCTTGGAAGAAGAGAATTGATCCAGTTCTCAAAGAAAATGAGGTCATGTAATTTGTTGAAGGCAAAGATCCAACACCAAACAAGAGAAATGATCAAGAAGTGGCCAAATACAATAAGGGAGAAAAAATAGCTCAAAGGATTCTCTTTGATTATATCAAATATCATCTCATCTCTTTCATTTCAGATTTTTCAACATCCAAAGAATTCTATGATAAATTGGTCAAACTATATTATGTTATTACTACCAGTTAGAAGATATCTCTATGAAATAAACTATGGAACAAGAATGTCAAAATATGAATATGTGGCCTCATAATTTTTGAAGATTTCAAAAATAAAGGATCAACTTCAAGGACTTGGAGATATCATATTTGAGTGTGAATTAATCACTTTCCTACTCAATGCTCAACCTCTAGCTTAGAATGGTTTTGCATGTCAAACTATGCAATAAAAGATACTCCATCCTTTGAAGAACTTTGGGATCTCTGTGGTCTAGAAGAAACAAGATCGAAGGCTAAAGATGATACCAAACCCCATAATGAAAACTCTCAAGCATTTGCTGCGAAATTGAAATTTTGGAAAATTTGGAAGACTTGGATCTCATTACAAGCACAACAACAACAAGCCTCGTGGAAACCGAGACATGTCTAAGGTTCAATGCTTTGGTTGCAATGAATATTGACATCATAAGAGGGATTGTCCCAATTAAAATAAGAACAAAAAGAGCAACAAAATGAAAGAAATAGATGAAGCATATGCAACAAAATATGAAGAAGCTGAAAAGAAACTCAAGATTGAAGATGATAGGGACCTCTACTATTAAAAATTTAGCAAGTACCAGGTTTGCAAGCAAGTTTGTTTTCATTTTATAAGGCAAAAATTAGAGTAGTAGTTATAGTCACATTTGAAGGATAAAATATTTTTGTGATTCACAAATTTGGAAGTTGTGGAGTTGTAGTTTAATAGGAAACATATAGTTTTGAAGCCATAAAAAATTGTCTACACAAGGAAAGGCATATAGTTACAGTTAAGATTTAGTAGCAGTCATCATCTCTTTTAGCAGCAAGAACTACAAATTAACAGTAGAAGAATAACAATAATAGAGTCAAGGGAAATAAAGCAACATTTCTCCAACATGATATTTGTCTCAAGTACCAATGAAGATATTAATGAGTCAAACAATGCAACTAGAACCAAACATTTTATATTTTGACAAAATATATGGAAGTATTAAAGGGATGTAGTAAATATTATTCTATAGGAAGAGGAGACAATTTAATAGTATACATTAAAGACATGTGCAACCTGGAATCTAGTTAAAAGGTTCATCTTATCTTAGATGGAAGGAGTGACTCCTTTTATGTAAAAAGGGAGTCTCATAATCATAGATGATATTGCAACTAGGAATCAAGTCAAAATCAAGATAGACTTATGGATATTATCTTCAAATGGAGTTGGAAACAAGACAATTTACACGTTGGTCAGATACATTACTTCTAGATAGTTGGGAAAAAATGTTAAAAGATACTTATTCTTCAAGAAGGTTCGTTGACAATCTATAAATATATGGCAAGATCACTAAAGAGCCTTGATCTAACAATTGATTGGTTCAAAACCTTGATCATGTGTTGACACTACCAATGACCATTTCTGTCTGGAATTTAATGCAATTTCTTCAAAGAATGTGAAGCTAGATAATGCGAAGAAAGTAATATCAACTTTAGAGGGAGATGAAAGCAGAAATTGACGTGAAGAGTTTTACTAACATGGGACTTTAGGTCACTACTAATGATTGAGATCTGGTATAAGTTTTTCTAGAAAAATATTAAGCAAAATTCTATGCATTTCAAAGGAAAATGATGTGGCGGTTGGTATAATAACTTGTGAAGCAATTTGAATCCTTATAATGTTTGATGAACTACTTGATGACATGCTCAATTTGATTTTGATATTGATCAAAGCTACATGAAAATTGTTAGAGAACTAGGAACCTTGAAGTGCTTTATGATTCGTAACGTGATGCAAGATGAAGTCATGAAGCAACAATATGTCTTCATTGAAGAAGCAGGTAACTAATGTATTAATAACATTCGATGGGTATTCTTAAGACAAGCTTAGGCTTGTGATTATCTCCTCCCTAGTTGAGAGGGATTGAGGATGGACATCATATTCTCCATGTGCCATGTACTATGGCCAGGGCTAATAGTCGTAAGCCTAGTAAAGACACTAGCAAGGAGAATGGTGGATTGGTTAGGCATCTGAGACCGATATTCTTTGAGGATTTGTAATTTAACCAAGACTAACCGCCATAAGTCAAATACATTAATCCAAGATAAGAATAGTCTTGAAGACCAATATTTCCTGGTGTCAAATATTATGACAATGGATTAGGAAATAGTCTTGTGAGGACATACCTGGTGAACATCCAGATGGGGCATGTGCCTAGAGAGGTGATGGTGTCCAAATTTATGCCTCCCAACATTGTGCTCTGATCCAATGGAGAGATAAGGCTTGTTAGTCAAGGCCTTGCTATTTTGACAATGTTGGCTATGATGATATAAATCATGATTTATGATTTTCAATCCAGATCCATTCTTATATGAATATTTCAACTTGATAATATCATGTTGTGTCATTATTAATACCTCCCTTTGTTAAAAGGGAGTATTGAAAAATGTAACTAGTGTCAGTCTTCATTATGTAATAAAATGTATGTTTTATCATTGATATATTTATTATATTCATTATTATTAGTTTTATTTTTGGTCAAAAGCATGTTCTTCATGCTTCTAGAGTCAAAAGAGTTTAAAGAGAATTTATTGCAAGTCAAATAAATGTATTTGAGTAAAGTCCCATTTAGACTTTTGAAAGAAAAAGAAAAAGAATATTATTTTGCGTCAAATAGTCAAACACAAGACCAAGTTGGCCTAAGAGGTAGTTATTCGACCCTCCTAGATATGTATATATACAAGTCAACTTGACTACTTGGAAGACCATTCACTCATCAACTTATCATATCGATTTTTGTGCTAAGAACAAGAGGAAAAAGAGCCCAAGTCAAAGAAGAGATAAAAATAGAGTTTTTCCCTACTTCTACTCACATGTGCGAACAATTTGTGGTTTCCTCAGGCTACTATAGGACCAAAATTTTGCCTCCACTGCAGGTTTGAGAATGTTAGTGATTTGACCAGATTTCAAAAGGGTTTGGCCATTGTTGACTTTTTGCTGACTTTGAGTTGTTGGAAGTGACTTGGAGGAGGGCTGACTTGGGGTCTTTGGGGAATTCTTGGTCTTGGTCTTAGGCCTTGGATGTCTCATATTAACCTAATTCTATAAGATATAGGATTTTTGGTTTTCCCCCTTGTGGGGTTTTGCCCTAGATTGGAGCCTAACTTCTTGTGTTCTTGGTCTCTTTGTGATATTTATGTTTTGGTAATTTCTTAATGAAGAGAACATAAAATTTAATAAGAAACCAATAATATTCACAAGTAATTATCAAGTTAAGAGAAATCAATCATTTTCTTCCAACAATTTGTTTCTCAAGACTTACAAGATAACATGTAGGATATCCATCCATTCTCCAAAGATAATCCAAAATAGCTTCCAATCATTAAAATGCACCCAAGAAATATCTAATATCCAAGAATGAAACAAGTGAAAATTCTCTAATGTTGTCCGAATTCTCCAAGTGATGATGATGAGAGAATGAAATGATCTCTCACCAAATTATACATGTTCAATGATATCTAATTTTAGGCTAAAGTTTTTAATCTAGGTTGTCATTGATGTCAATATGGCACTAACTGAAATGTAAAATATTGTTGAGATGCCTGGTTCCAAATGATGATGTCATAACTCTTGTTTCACAAGAATGTCATCAATTAATATGTCAAGTCACTAATGAAGAAGTCTCAAGAAGTGCCAAGTGCCAAGTATTTAGAAGCCCTTGATGATATATGGAGGACTACATTTGATAATGTCATATTCTTGATGAATGACCACAATTGACGATGGCACTTGATGACGTCTTGATAACATGGTTGGAGATCATTTGATGGTTAAAATATTATTTTGGAGTTATCCTAATGATGCTTCACTATGACTGTACTAGTATATCATGACATTGTTCATGCATCATGCTACATGGATGTTGTGATCCTACATAATGACTCTATGATCCTATGATGACATTGATAACAATGAAGATGCCACGTTGTCCCAAACATTCCTCATGTTGTCCAAAACTTTTTATGCATAAAATTTAAGGACAGTCACAAAGAAAAATTATTTTGGACACTTTGGACGCATCCTTTGAAAATGGATCCTAGACCATCTTAAAGAGGATTGTTTCCTCTTTCTATTGAGACTTTATTTGCCTTGAAACTCCTAATATTTTGTGAGATATTGAATGTTTAAGTTAAGGAAATTATTCCTAGCAGTGAGCCAACCTACACTTAGTCATACAAGTTGGCCTCACTTCAAATAGATGCGTCCCTTCAATTATAAACGAAACCTCTATAAATAGATGTCTAAACACTTCATTTTGATTAGCAATTTAGGCAAGAATTCAGAGATACAAAGTACAAAAGAAAGACAGAAGGCCGAGGAGAACAAGGAGACTATTGTTTAGGATGAAAAAAAGGATAATTTTGTTTGGGCATAAAATCTTGGTCGAAGCTGCCGTATTTTTCATGGTCGAAGCTACCGTAGTTTTCATGGTCGAAACTGTTGTAATTTCCGTGTTCAAAGCTGTCATAGTTTCCATGGTTGAAGATGTTGTAGCTTCTGTGGTTGAAGTTGTCGTAGTTTTCATGGTTGAAGCTGTCATAGTTTCCGTGGTTGAAGCTGCCATAATTGTCGTGGTTGAAGCTACCGTGGTTGAAGTTGTCATAATTTTCGTCGTCGAAGTGTTGATTTATTGGGATTGGACAAATAGAGCTTGTTGAAGTCTTCTCTTGAGAATAGAATAGGGGAGAGTTGGAGAACTTTGTGAAGCAGCATATTGAAGATTTGTGGAGATCATTGAAGACCATGATGCATCGGAGCCATTATGAGGTGACCTTGAAGAAGTTTTGTTTTGGTAACATGAAGAGAAGTGGTGACACCTTCATGTGAAGAACAAGGTTGTCATTGATGATGTGACATGGAGACTAAGTGAAGGCATAGGTGAAGATTGATAAGGCTTGTTGAAGAAAACATTGGAGTTGTGAAGTATAACCAAACATACCTTGACAAAGTGAAGCTATATGGTTGGACCCCTTAGGGTTGGTGCCTTGGAAAGTCCAAGTTGGTGCTTGGAAAATATAGGATTAGTGTCGTTGGATTTGGTGCTCCTAAACTCAAGGTTGGTGCCTTGGATAAGATAGGGTTCGAGCCCTAAAGAGTTGGAGTCCTCAAGAAACTAGGTCAAAGCCTAAACAAGATATAGGGTTGGAGCCCTTAAGGTTGGTGCCTCAAAATTGATAAGGTTGGAGACTTGGAAGTCCAAGTCGGTGCTTGGAAAATACAGGTTGGAGCTTGGGAGATTGAAGATCAGTGTCTTCACCTAGGGTTGGAGCCCTATATATATTGTACTTGATTATTGAAGAAATTAATAAAAGCATTTATTCTTATTGTTGATTTTGTGTTCTAAATATAAGTGATCTAATTGGTAAAAGTAACAATTAGAAAAAAAATATTGATTCACCCCCCTCTCAGTATTTCCAACAATTAGAATCAGAGCCAGTACCTTCACTCAAAGCCTAACAACTTGAAGGTTGATCATTAGAACATAAATGGCGAAGCCAAGGAAGAAAGTCTCCAATCCTCCTAAAGATGTGTCTCCCTCAACCACCAAAATTGAAGTCAGTCAATTTATGAAGGCTTCATTGTTCAATGGAAACTTTGATATATGGGAGGCAAGAATGCAGAATTTCCTAAAGACTCAAGGCATTGAAGTCTGGAAAAAGGTGATTGTTGATAGCATGATGGATGTTTAATCCAAGGAACATAATACAAGAGCAATGAAAGCAATCTTGAATGGGATACCTGATTCTATGAAGGCCAATTTTGAAAAATGTTCATCAACAAAAGGAATATGGGATAAAATTCATGATATTCACTCAAAAGGAGCATTGACAATGATCTCTAGTCAATAAAATGATAGAAAACAAGAAGGAAATCCAGAGCCCATCAAGGACGGTGAAGGTAAGAGTGATAACATCAAGGCTAAAGAAGACCTAGAAGATGAAGAGAATGAAAAAGTTTTTGAAGAAGATCTCCTCACTAAACTTGCAGCTACCATGGAAGAGATTAACAATTTGAAAAAGGAAAATGAGGAACTTAAGAAAAAAGTGCAAGTTGGTGACTAGGACAAGACAAGGAAGGAGGTTGACTTGTCAAGCTTTAAGTAAAAGAAAGAGATGAGGAGTTTTCCAAGATTAAGGAAGAATTTCATCAAAACAAGGGAAAACATCATGAAGAAGTCATATCCATGAAAAATCAACTGGATAAGGCAAAGAAATAGGAAGATACCTTGTCAAGCCATCTTGAACAATGGCACAAAAACTTGAACAAACTTGAAGCAGAGATTGGTCAATACAAGGAAGAGGTCTCCTCCCTTAGGTATTAACTAGAAGAAGCAAGAAAACAAGAACAAGGAGCTGAGAAGGTTATGGAAGATTTGACATTCATAGAAGGACAATTTTATGAAGCCTAAAAGGAGAGAAACACCATGATATGCCAACCAGAAGAAAAGGATGATGACATCACCAAGTTAAAATTATAAATAAATTCTCTTAAGGCCCAATCGTGTGAAGCAACCAAGATGATGGAAGAAATGAAGAAGCAACTAGTTATGAAAGATGAATATTGTGAAAAGTTGAAAGGAGAAATTGTCTTTCTTAAAAAGGAAGTTGACTTGCTGAATAAGAACTTGAAAAGCTCTCAAACCCTAGATGACATCTTAAATCATCAAAGGTCCCCCCTTGATAAATCAGGTCTTGGCTATGTAGGTGAATCCTCAAGCAAGAATGATGCAAACCCTAATGCTTCAAACAACAAGGATGTGAGGAAGCTTGGAAGAAATGTTGATGCTCCCAGTTCCAGAAAAGGCAAGGAGAAGAGTCAAGACAACTATGGAAGAAACCTTCCTCCATGAAGAAATTCAGATGGTGTCAAGGATGCAAGAAGAAATGGTTATCATCAAAGGATCCCAAGGCAAAAAGAATTCAGAAGTACATCAAGGAAACCTTATTCTCCCAGCTACCAAAGTATATTTCTTGGTTATTTCTATTCTTGTACAAACTTTGGGTACATGGCGAAAGATTGCAGGGCATATCACAAAGATAATTATAATTTTCCCCTTCAATATCCGAGAATCAATTTTGCAAGAAGTCATGAATTCTTATTCATGAACAACAAAGAGTTCTTCAAGTGTCATAACATTGGACATATGGCACGTAATTGTAACTTGACTTGGGCACCTACTCAATATAGAACTATGCCAAAAAAGAAATTTACACAAGTATGGAGAAGAAAGCAAAAGACAACCAAAAATCTCTTGAACTCTCTAGCCAACGACGCATGTTGTTGACTTGATCTTCGACAATCTAAGCATTTGATGGGGAAACTTTGTCAAAAGGAAGACCATGCATATAGTTAGGGGAAGCTTATGATGATTAGGTATTCTTATAGAAGCCATGCATGAATAAGCCTTATGAAATCCTTGATGAGATATATGGACAATCATTCTTTGATAGATCATCTCTCAGGAACACTCCTTGAAGAATATAATCCTTATTCATCCGTTGGATTTGTTGGCATTATGATGCATGTGTTGTACTTGATGGCAACCCACTCATAGAAGAACGTCTCACCTATATATAATCAGATGAATCTACAAGAAGAGATATCAGATGTGATAGAATACCTGATAGTGCAAAGGAACCAAATGATAATCTTTAGTATGACAAGTTAGCTTTGCCATCAAGTCCAAAGGGGGAGATTGTTGGCATTATGGGACAAGTGTTGTCCTTGATGGAAACTCATACAGGTGATAGATCTTAGTGCAACAGGCCAGCAGCAAAGATTGATGATCAACCTCTCAGAATGGAAGAAAATAAGAGGATCGCAGGTACACAGTTCAAAAAATGCGGACCCACAGGTACGTTGTTCAGAAAGTTGCGGTCATGTACACAGGTTGTCCGAACAGAAGATGCGGACCCTAGTGCACACACTTCTATGCTGAGAAAAGCGCACGCACGTGGGAATCCTATGGTGGTTCATGGTATTAGTCCGACAGTTTTAGATCCTATGGTTTTGGTCCGTGGTATTGCATCTAAAGATATTGATCCCAAGTATTAGGTTCATGGTATTGTGTTATTATGGTTTTGGATCATGGTTTGAATATGGGCTTGCCTATAAAAAGGGGAAGGAGATCATTTGGACGGCAGACTTATGGGTTGAATATCTTAAGGTGATCTAGATCTAAAATACTTGTGGTCAGTTTGTGAGTGATAGCTAGATCTAAATCAGGGAGATTTCTATAAACTGTTGATAAGTCGTGATCTCATTGGCGCATGATCAGATTTTTTGATCGGACTGACTGTGGCACATTGGAGGACTATTAATTTGGCCCTAATTAGAGGTTCGCATGCTATGCATAGCTTAGGTGCGGAGGTACGCAGTGTAGTAGAAGGAGCAGGTGCGGAGGTACGCAACACAGCAGAAGGTGCAGGTGCGGATACCCGCAGAGCAGCAGAAGGAGCAGGTGTGGATACCCGTAGATAAGTAGAAGGCGCAGGTGTGGATACCCGTAGATGTCTATCGGTGAAGTTTTAGACCCTACTTGAAGTTTGCTTTAACTACCTTTGACTATTCTGTAGGATTCTGGCTGCATGTTTGATGTCTGGTTACTGGTATTGAGTTCTGATAACAACATGATTATGGTTGAATGGATCAAGTTCTTAATCACTTACCTTTATGTGATCTGATGTACTAGACCTGGTTGATATCTCACATATTGGCCTTGTATATGTAATGGTGTTTGGGTGATTGAGAAGATTGATTGATAATGTGCTTCAATGATATTAATGGGTCCAGTATGAAAATCGAATGAAATGTGGCCTTTCAGATTATGTGTTGTGCTTCAGGTGTATCCAGTATGAAAATTAATGAAACGTGGTACCCGAAGGAGAAAAGATTGTAGGCCGGCACCTACGTACTAGTATCTTAGCTAGTACAAGAGCAAAGGGGCTAGTAGCTCCCTTTCAATAGCAGTTGGAGCATTATAGCAGGTAGTAGCCTGCGTACTAGTAAATGGATCGGCTAGTACAAGAACTATGGGGGTTGTAGCTCTCTGTAGGTAGAAGCCTGCGTACTGGTATAAGACTGCACCAGTACGGAAATATTGTAAAAGGATTTTCTTATTAAGAAGAAGATTGAGATGACTTTCAGCAAGAGGTTTTCAGCCACATTGGGTTTCCACCTTATATCATGGTGTTCATGTGTGTGGCTTATGTGTGATGATCTATTCTATTTTATTGCACCTGTTTACTGTTAATATGGTTGATAATGTTCGAATGCACTCATTAAGGATCAACTAACTGAATCATAAGAAGTTGTGGAAGTAGCATATATGAATTTGAATATGGAAATGAAAAGTTTTATTAATGTGATAATACTAATTCACCCCCCCCTCTCAGTATTATTTCCAACAATTGGTATCAGAGCAAGTATTTTTGTAGAAGCTTGATCGCTTGAAGGAGATTTGTGGAACAATGGGAAAGAATCTTAAGAAGAAAGCACATAAGCAGAAGAAGACATCTCAGGAGAACTATGACAGTGGGAGAATCGATTGGGGATTAGGTGTAAGAAGCTCTCCAGATTCAGAATCATTTCAGAATGAAGATGAACTATCAGGTATGAATTTGCTATCCTTTGATGTTCCAGCTATCTTTCCTTTTGGAAAAGATGAAAGTGATAGTGAAACAAATGAATTTGCTCTTATGGGTGAACAAGAAAGATATCAAATAGAGGCAGAATTTAAAAGGCTTTCAGACAAAATCAGAGATCAACAAGATCTATTGAACAAAAGGGAATGTGACTTCAAAGAAGTTACCAAACTAAAAGCCCAACTTCAGGAAGGAAACAAGGTAAGAAAGTTATTCAAGAACAAATATCAAAAGTTGCAGGATGAAGAAACATCTCTAAGAGATGAAGTCAATGAAAGAAGCACAACCATTAAGAAACTCAGAGGCAGATCCAGTTACTATGAAAATCTTGAAGCCACGATCTGCTCGCTAAAAGAAGATCTTGAATAATCAAAGAAGCAGAATAAAGATCTACTCCAAGATATTGAAAAACAAGAAAACGAAGTCATCAGTTTAAAATCTCAGCTGGAATGTGCCTTCAGAATTCGTCAGATGCAGCAGGATGCGAATGAAGAACAAGAAAAGGAGATTCTCAATCTAAAATGTCAGTTGGAAGATGAAATAAATGCTGAAGAGAACGTGAAGAAGAAGTATCTTGAAAAGGAAGAGCAACATCAATTTAAGGTAAATATTCTAAAAGATAAATTAGAAGAAAAGGATAAGCTCTTACGATTTCAAGATAGTACTAAAATCTTGGATGATATTCTTAGTAGTCAAAGATCTCCTGCCATCAAAACTGGTCTTGGTTTTTATGAATCTATTGAAGGTGAATCTAGTTCACAAAGTAAGACAAAGAACTCTAATGCAAAATGTGAAATTCTCAACAAGGAGATGAAAGGTCAATCTCATCATCAACCAAGGAAAGAAATTCCTCAAAGAAAATCTTTTACTCCTCCTATGAATAATGTTGAATGTTATGTATGTCATAATCTTGGGCATATTGCAGCCAGATGTAGAAGAAGAAGGGTTCAAGACCATCATGCAGAAAGATCATCACATTCAAGGTACTTTAATGGATATTGCTTTGCTTGCAATATGTTTGGTCACACAGTTGTTGATTGCTATAGAAGAAATATGAGATATGTAAAATGTTACACTTGTAACAAGCTTGGACATATAGCTACGAAATGCAGGAACAAAGTATGGGCACCATACCAAAAGGAGAAAACATCATCATCACACTTGAAGATGTGGAAGAAGAAAGAAGTACAGTCAGAAAGAGGCGGCACACCACAACATACAGACATAACAAAATCAGAGGGAGCTGGAAGTATAAAACTTCAATATCCTAAATCTCATACGCAAGTTTCTTAAAGAGAAGTCACGTATATACGCAAGTTGGTTATGGCATAGTCGCGTAAATGATTCAAGAAAAGGATCAGTTATGATTTGGTTTATTTACACTATTTGATAATGGTTACAATTTGATGATGATGTGTGGAAATGACTTGATGGTTAGAAGTGTTTTGTTTCTAACTTGATAATGACAATGACCTGATACTTCTTGCTGATGTACATGATCAGATCTAACAGTAAACAAGATGGCACAGGTTTAGGGGGAGCATATGCTTTTAATGCATTGTTGGCATTATGGTTAATAGTCCTTGGTGATGATGCTTGGGGTTTGCTATGATATGGTTATGAGTTGTTCAGATGATTCTTGGGGTTACATAGTTGAGATTTAGATCAAATTTGTGGTTGATTCTCTAATGATGCTTACATGGTGATCTTCATAAAGATAAGAAGAAATACATAGCTTGAATTCATTTGATAATAAGTCTCTCACATTAAAAATTATTTTTATTTTTCTCTAACTTTTAAAAACACACCATTATATTATATTATATATGTTCAGCCATAAATTATATATATGTTGAGCCCATTCTCAGCAAAGTCATCTCTTCACACAACAAAAATATACCTAACAATTTCATGTCCCTAGAAAATCCTGCGAACCTTTTCATCTCCTCCACCATTTCATGTTCGCCAGAAAATCGAGCACTCAGAACTCTTTATAAAACAAGACCATGGACGTGCTCAAATAACCAACACCGTGGAAGAATCAAATTTCATCGAACAATTCGCCATTCGAATCGTATTGAAGAATTCCCGAATTTTTTCCCATGATTCGGGCGAATTATGAAACGATTAATAACTGACAGTTACTTTGACATTGATGCTTATACCAGTTAAAAAATGTTGTATAAATTATATTTAATTTCACATTGATGAATACCATGGCGGCATCGATGACTTTTGTTATTTACTTTGCGTAAGCAGACAGGAACATATCACCAAATGCGGCAGGTAACACCAAATGCGGCTACCTGCCCTAGTTGGCCTTTCCAACGTTCTTGTTGGTCAAAGAAACATGCATTACTCATGCTTTCTCTATTCAACAATTACAGCCAAGCCTAGTCACCTCCTCTGATCTGACCCTAAAGTTAACGAAAGAAACTACGCCAATCTCTCTATATAAATGGCAATAACTGATTCACTGATAATTATAAGTATCGCTCTCCGTTCTCAAACAATCAACAGAAGGTGAGCGAGGACAAGCACGCGCATTAACTATTAGTTGCCGTTGGGATCATCTTTATCATATCATATCATGGCGTCCACACGAAATTTTCTGGTTATGCAAATTCTGTGCATTTGCGCAGGTATGTATCCCCCCACTAACTTTTCATTTTGCTCCTATTAGGTTGATTCAACTCAGTTGATGACGAATATATCGCTACCCTTAAATTTGAGGTAACGTGGAAGTACATATTGTGTGAGCACTGCAGGTGTTATGCTTCTATCAATGCTACTATGCACCAATGCTCAAGGGCCGCTAAAGGTAAAAATTCAAAATAGAATCTATGCAATTTTCTCATGTCTTCCATTCCTTGCAGATAGATCCGTGGGTAACAATGATATTAATAATTATGATTAATTGGACTGTGCAGTGTGATACTACTTGCTTTCATGTCTCATACACTACTTGCACTTCTTCGGGACACCAACATCTGCGGGCATACTGCAATTGTTGTTATGCGCGAACAATCATACCCAAAGGGGGCAGCTGCACTCTGCATCTTACCAACGGCACACAAGTTACTTGTACTAATTAGATTTAGTGTGTGGGTATTAAGTGTCACTAAATAAATGGGAGAATGATAAGAATCCCATATGTACGGTTTGGTATCTGATTGTGCTATTATAATAGCGTTGGAATAACTTCAGGGGTATGGATATATATATATATATATATATATATATATTTTCTGTTATCAATAAAACAGGCGAGAAGAAGACAATATGGATAGGCATACTGTATGCCTTATCTGTTTATACATCGCAATATATATTACGACTGTTAATTATGTTTTCCCATTAAACTATGCACTTTTAATTAATAGAAGTAAGATTTTAATGAGTATATGGAAATGCATGTGTATCCAAATTCAAATTATTGCATAACGTTCTATTTATTTTATTTTATAAAGTCTTCTGTTCATATTTATTTTATTCTAAAAAAGTGTAATTAGTCTTTTCGAAGTTTAGACTCAACGAGCTAAGTATTTCATATTTTTCATGTACTTAAACTCCAACGAGCTAAGTATGTCATATTTGTCATGTACTTATACGATGTAAATAGATCGCTAACAAATTGTTCAAAGCATAGAAGCATGGAATGAAGTTTGTTTTTCACAGCGATAAAATTTGAATGGTAAGGTTATGTTTCAAATTGAAGGGTTAAATTTATTTAATCAGATGTTCTAAAATAAATTCTTCATTTTAAAAAAATTTATAATAGGATAATAATTTATTAATTATAAAATATTTATTAATAAAATTTAGATATTGATATAAAATATGTATTTAAATGTATTTTTAAAATATTTAAAGTTACATGAAATATGATGACATCTTAATTTTCTTTGGATTGTGGTGGTGTTTTCATGTTTAGTTAGAAATAATTAATTCCTACTTGTCTATGGTTGTAATTCTCCATTTGAGGAGTTTGTTCCTTCATAATAGGAATTAGCTAGAATATAGTTTCTCCTAGTTTAGTGTGTGGTTGAGAGATAGTGTGTGGTTGAGAGAATCTCTCAACCACACTACTGTACGTCTAAGATAGAATTCCTATCTATTGCTTGTATAAATATGTGTGTAATTTCCTCATTCATGATATAGAATATATTTGAGTGGTTGTGCTATTTTATCTTGTTTTTATAGATTATGTTGCAATTTATTTATCATTTTTTAAAGATTTAATGTCTAATAATTATTAAAAGAAAATTGAAATAATAAAGAAATTATCGGTAATTAAAAAAAATTTAAATCATAAGAAAATTCTGTCTAATAATACTAAAATAAATTTTGGAATAGTAAAGAATTATTATAAGTAAAAAGAAAATTATTAATTATTAAAATAAAAATATAAACTTTAGATATATACCAATTTTAGATAATATTCACTTTTTAAAAAAAATAAAAAGATTACTAAATATCATTTATTAAATACTTAATATTTGATCATTATATTATAATGATGATGATTAACTTCCACTATAACATTTACAAAATAAATAAAATTATGATATAGATATTCTTATCACAACTATATATGTGTGTGGATCTTTCTAAATTAAAAATTATATTAAAAAATAAAAATCAACACTAAGTATAATATTTAACATGTAATTTATCAACAAGAAAAAATGATAAAATTGGAAAACAAGAGATGAACTTTCCTTTAAATACAAATATTCATTTTTTCATAAAATTTAAATTATCTAACACAAATAAAGTTGGATTACACCAATGTGCTTTATCTATTATTTTCTTAAGACTTTATATTGCTATGACCCCACATAGATGTAGTATTTCACATAGAGGAAGCGTTCATAAATGAATTTTAATGTTATTGTGCATTTCTATGGACTACACTTGTGTGCTTAGATTATTATTATCTTAAATATTTATATTACTATGGTCCCTAAATGTAGTTCATAAATGAATTTTAATGTTATTGTCCATTTCTATCTATGATATGATTTACACATGGTTTGCTTGCAACTCTTATTTTAATAACAATTTTATTTTCTAATTTTGGAATTGTGATTATTATCAATATACTTATCATTTTTTCATATATATTTATTTATTTTAACAATTTGATGAATTGAAAAGTTTAATATATTAATAAAAAAGGTATTTCTTTTATAATTATTCATTTGCACATGATTTTCATGTAGAGTAACACACTTTCACCAAACTAATGGTCCACTTTCGCATTGTTAATGTTTAATTAATTCTTAAAGAATGCTTTTGTAAATAAGTACAAACCAGATTTATAAACACTCTATTGTCATGCATATAAAAAAATTGTATAATAAAATATGTACAAACAAACTACTTACAATTTAATTAAAAAATCTTGAAGAATCTAACTAAATTAAAGTAAAAAACTTTTTCCACAATGGGAACCAATTGATTACAATATAAACAATAAAAAAATATGAGTTTTTACTCTTTTTGTTTTAATTAATTGAAAAAAATATAATACTTTTAAACAACTTTGTTATTTTAAAATAAATTAATAAATAAAACCTTCCATTTTTATATATTTTATTTAACTAAACAAATTTGTACGGATATTTTATTATTTTAAAAAATTGAAATAATATATTTATTATTAATTTCAATTATTTATATGGAAAATTAAATCAATCACTAACTATGTAATAATCAGAAACTTGTTAACTTGCCTTTAGATGTGTAATTTTTAAACTATACAAAGAAAGTAATCATGAGGTTAAGTCATTAATTTTAAAAAAAAAAAAAAAAAAAAAAATTATAAAAAAACAATTATAACAAATAAATAAAAAAAACAATGATAATGTTAAATTATGTAAAAAGTATTTTTTTAGGCAGTCGAATAGAAACTAAACACAATATATCCTGCATAATAATAACAGGAAAACACTTATATTAATGAATCAAAAACTATATACACGTGGTAGTTTCACAAATAAATGATAAAATGTCCCCTTCCCAAGGATGTTGTACGCGGATCTTCAGGAAGTACACTCGTTTGTGTCATTAATATTGATGGGCCGCTAGTGGAGAAACCAAGGCAGTTCCTATTTCGTAGATTATAGCATAGTAAATGCCTCTTGACATGGGGCCGATATAACACCATATACCCGTTTGTGTCATTAATATTGATGGGCTGCTAGTGGAGAAACCAAGGCAGTTCCTATTTCGTAGATTATAGCATAGTAAATGCCTCCTGACATGGGGCCGATATAACACCATATAACACGCTGCGCATTTTTTTTCTCTCTCATCACCGATGGCGTGTTATATGGTGTTATATCGGCCCCATGTCAGGGGGCATTTACTATGCTATAGTCTACGAAATAGGAACTGCAGAGAAACCAACGTCACGTACAATCAAAGCTGACATGTTTGGTATTGAATACTAACAAATCAGATAGAATAACTTTTATCTTTGAATATTGTCATGCATGTTTGGAATTTCAAATTTTTTTTGCTCTGCTAATGAAAATTTGATGACCTTTTAGTATTTTTCACGCTTTTCATTTTAGGTTTTAAGCAAATTTGTGAGTGACAATTCTTTTTATCAAAAAATTTTCTTTCAACGAATTTTTGCATTTCAACCTTATTTTTCATGCCTCTCATTTTAAGTTTTAAGCAAATTTGTGAGTGTCAACCTCTCTTTATCAAAAAATTGTCTTTCAACTATTTTTTTCATTTCAACCTTCATTAATCTTCGCGTTTTAATCTCCAAGTTTTAAGTAAATTTATGAATATCAACCTCCCCTTATCAAAAACTCTTTTTCAACTACTTTTTACATTTCAAAATTCAATTTTGCATTTCAACTTTATTTTTCATGCCTCTCATTTTAAGTTTTAAGCAAATTTGTGAGTGTCAACCTCTCTTTATCAAAAAATTGTCTTTCAACTATTTTTTCATTTCAACCTTCATTAATCTTCGCGTTTTAATCTCCAAGTTTTAAGTAAATTTATGAATATCAACCTCCCCTTATCAAAAACTCTTTTTCAACTACCTTTTACATTTCAAAATTCATTAATCTCCTTCCTAGAATACTTTGTTTTTTCCTAAATTAGCTAAATGAATCAAGTTTTATTTCAACATGAAGCCTCGTGAAAAGCTAAATAAAATGGTTATGTTAAACACGCTAATCGTAAAAATTTTTCTTTAAACAAAAAAAAAAAGCTAGATAGGAGAACAATAGGGGAGCACAACAACAATGTTGTACAGTCTAGGAAGGTTAGATAATCTTTTCTCTAATATAGACAGGCTAATTTTGAAAATTTTGCTTTTAACAAAGAAAATGTGAATAAGAGAACAATAAGGGAGCACAACAACAATGTTGCGGGAATCCATGAAGGTTAAATTATCTTTTCTCTAATATAGAAAGCAAAAATAGACATGAGAAGGTGGTGATTTGGATATTCAATATAGAAAAATTAATAAATATTTTTACTTTATAACTATTTAATATATAGAATAAATAATTAATATAAAATTACATATATATTTTTATAAAAATAAAAGAAATATATATATTTTATAATAAAAATGAAATAATATATGAGTTTATATAATTTTAATTTTAAATATTTAATAAATATGTCTAAAATATTAACCAGTTATGAGTTTATATATTTTGTTCTATAAATATTCAATAGATAAAGTCTTCCATCATCGTAAAATTAAATTATCTATTTGTCATTTTTTTCCAAACCAAAACGCTACTAAGTTTGAACTCTCTTTCGGAAGTCCATTCATAATTCTAGGCATTACAAACTCTCTTCTATACGGTTCAGTCCATTCATAATTCTAGCCATTAAGTTTGTTTGTAGAGGTATTATCAATTTTGAGTATTGAAATTTGAAATGAAAAGTCATTTTGACAAATTACAAGTGTATAACACATGTCAATTTTGACGTGGAAATTTTTTCAATGGCCACATCTTGGAACATGAAATACGTCCTATAGGACGTCAAATTCCAAGCCCTTTGACATGTTTAGTATTGAATTTAACACAGTAAATAGGGACATGTGATGGATGAGGAGGTAATTGGGTTGAAACACTACATTATCAAAGCATTAAATGAACTAAAATGTTAAAATGCAAATTTAAATTTATATGCAGTGAAAGAATTTATTTGAAAATTATAAAAAAAATCATTTTAAAATAGGATGGAATTATTAGTAAATTTAAATTTAAATTCTAATGAAATATATCTTAGAATTAATTTTGAGATTTTTTTGTTTTCATAATTGATGATTGTAATTGGGTTAATTAATATTGAATTTATGTATAAGTTGAAAAATCAAGGTTTAAATTTTATTAGTGTTCCAATAAATCTAGACATATTTTCAATGGATTATAATTTATGTGAATGTAATTTGACAAAAATCATTTAAAATATATATCTAGGTTTGCATTTCACAATTATACAAAAAAAAACTTGCACAGAATATAATATACAAAATTTGTCAAATACTTGGTTGTATACAATATAAAAAACATTGCACAGAATATAATATACAAAATTTGTCAAATACTTGGTTGTATAACATAATTTATAAAAGAAAGTCATGTTAGAAACGAGGACAATACTGATGAACCGAGGGAGGGGGCGAATTAGTGTTGTAGGAATTTCACAATTTTTCTTTTACTTGTAATGATACTAGGACACCAGGAACTAATTTAGTAGTTAATTTAGATGAGAATGATAAGAATCAACATAACTAGCACAAATAGTACACAAATTCTTCAAATATTTTTGCAATTTCTTCACAAAGGCAAGCTACTTCTTGTTGTTACAAATCTTTATGGCTACAACCATCACGAAGCTACTACTACCTGATTTATTAGCTACAATTGAAAGGATCTCCAACCCTTAAATATTTACTACCAACTATTGGAAGGAGCTACAACCCCTAATCTGTAAGCTACAACTTGCTTGCCCACAATGATTCATCTTTAATGAAATTTTCATACTCAAATCAAGAAGGCCAAATCCTTATATAAACAACTAAAGTTTTCTACCATCCCCAACACCTTCAATAATATTTCATTACTAAACACACCAGCAACATTAATCCATCTCAACTCACACACTACCCACCACAATTTCTCTCATAATTACACAATACACCACACTTTCAAAATTCCTCAATCGATTATGCTTATAAAGATTTTTGACTAATGTTTTTAGCTTCTTTGCTTCTTAGTTAACTTCACGTCCTCCTTCATGCATAAACTTTATTCGTTTCTTTCTTCAGCTCTTTTGTATGTCATCTGCAGGTCTTCAAACACTTTTATGTTGTTATGATACAAATTTCTGAGTTTAACTGATTAAATGTGCTCAAACTATCAATTCTATAGTTTTATCAAAGTTGAATTGAGACTTTCCAATTTTGGATAAATTCTACATTTAGAAAAATCTCTAAATATGCCTCTCTAGTTGCCCATGCCACCTCATTTGTCCTTTAAGCCCCTGGCACTTACGTATTGGCCCTTTTTTCCCATAAGACCAAGGGGTGTGACCTAGGCTCTAATCCTTGAGTGCTTATCCATAAACTCTGTGGGCCCTTTGCACCTTAAGTCCTGAGGGCTTATCTTTCATTGCAACCTACCTCTGCACCCTTGGTCTTTTCACCACACAGAACCACATCCTGGCACTAAAGTTTGGCCCCTGACTCCTTTATCATGGCTCTCCTCTATTGCGCCTTTAATTTCCTTCTAGGCTCTGCCTTGCGGGATTATGTGTAGTGTGGGGGCTCCTTTCTGCTTCTCACATTGGTCATCGTTGGCCGAATGTACATCCCAATGTGTCCAAGTGCTTTTCATCGCACCATTCTTCTATGCTCTCTTTTAAAACCTTCTAGGGTCAAGGGATTGGGATGATATGTCCCGATACGTTCGCCTACTACACTTGCGCACCAATCAAATGCATGTCGGGTTGAGGTGTCTCTGACAACTACCACGTACTCTCGACGCTCAATCAACCCACAGGTTACTCTATTGCACTGCTCGAAGCCTTCTGAGATTAAGCCTATGATATGATGTTATGTTTATGTCATCTCTGCCACATGGCATCTTTGAAGTGTTCCACATGCCACCCAGAAATGGCCCACTAGGGTACATGAAAAGTCCAAAATATGATATCCACATCTCCTCTCATTAGGCCACCTCATGTTGACATCATCATCCACCTATTTTTGTCACCCATCTACTTCTATCTCATCGTTGAGGGACTATCACCTGTTGGTTAGCCATCTCTACGATAACAGTCATGGTTAGAGTCACGATCATGAGAAACCACTTATGGTTTCGCGTCAGCCCGCTACACCCCTCCCTCCCCCTACAAGTTTTTTGGTATAGGCAGGGGTGCGCAATCATCCTCCATTGTCGATCTTGAGATCAACAGTTTAGGAAAATCGCCCATTGTGCGCCCCCGTGCACATTAACATTCAAAAGTGCTTGGGCTTGCACATGAACAATGATATGGTTGTGAGGGCACGCCGCATCAAATTCACCCACCTACATGCTCGCCTTTTAACTCTGGTGCATCGCCATCCTTCTGCTAGCTACTCCACCAGCGTTGGCAATGCGCTAAAATAGGCTTGCTCCAAAGCACCTCCACCAATAATAGCTATGCAAACTTTTCCTTTTTGGGGTCTTACCTTTGACTAGCCATATCTTTTAATCCAAGAGGCCATTTTATGACTTCCACATATCACTCGAAAGCTCTTTTAGAGCTCTTTCCATCTAAGTGGTTTATACCTACTCTTTAAGTAATATTATGATCTAGAAATGGCTTAGAAGTCACTATACCTTCTCACCTTTGCTATCATTTGCCATTCTTCTCCTTGTGTATGTATCTTAATCACCTGTGTCATCATCATTAACACCATTGACACATTTTTCATTCTTTGTCATTATTTTCCATCAATGACAACACAATTCTAACAAGTCACATATATGAAAGCGAAATAAATTAAATCAAGTCATATCTAAATTCTAGGATCTTCCTCAACCATGCAGGAGAAGACTATGTAGCCACAAAAGATGATGGTTAGTAAATCCACGCAACAAAATAATGGATGGATCATAAAGGCTGATTCATTTTTTCAACCACTCATCTCTCATAAACAAGAATAGAATTCACCCCATACCCAATTCACCGATGCCCATTATTAAACCATAACTTCAATAAATAAGACATCCTTACATGAATTCCATAACTCTAGAATTGCATAACTAAAAATTATAATAATTATTTTTTTTAATTGGCATGGTAAGGAGGAAGAAGCTAAAGATTCTATTTTTACTATTAAAAAAAATTGAACTTTCTTTTTTCATTGTGGAAAAATATAAATGTGCAAATGAAATTGATTAATAATTTAAAAATATTCATAAAGTTGAACAATGTTTATTTTTGGAAAATTTAAACATTTCTTTTTATTATAAAGGAAAAATAATTAAAAAAAAAAAAAAAATCCTTAACCCTTTAAATGAAAAAGCGTAATATAATTTCCATTTCAAGTGAAAAAACATAATATAATTTTCATTTCAAGTAATTTTTAATTTTCATTTTCATAAAAAATAATCTCTTATACACTATAGCATACTACTCTTCTATAGCAGACTAATTTTATTAAAGATAATGACTTTAATATTAAACCATGCTTGTGAGTTCACCCACTTCTCTTTCCAAAATGGAGTGAAGAAGATCTCCCATTTGCCAAAAAGGAAAGAAAACGACATTCTATATTGGTCTTCATATCATATGCCATTAGATTCATAGTAAGCTAATATAAAATCTACTACTGTTATATCTAAGTATCCTATTACGTAAGTTTGTAATACAATCATATGAGGTTTGGTAGCAATTGGAATTGGTTATATAACCATTTAAGAGTGTAATCTACTTTAGGATGTTTATGAGTTAGGTATTAGTAGTTGGCAATGGTTCATTATTTAGGTTTATAACCAACCTTATGGACAACCAAAAATTCTAAAATGAGAAACATTAGGTTTGTTACTCGTGAAAACTTCTTCGGGTGCCTTGAAGTCCAATGCTTGATGCGGGCATCTATTTTGAACATACACAAAAAGTTTTGGCAGCTTCTACCCATAAGAACATCGGTAAACCTTGGTCATGAAGCATGGCATGGGTGGCTTCTATGATAGTTCGATTCTTCCTTTTGGCAACACCATTTTGTTTAGGAGTATATGCAGTAGTGGTCTCCCTCTTAATGCCAGCCTCTTTACAATAGTGAATGAATTCATTTGATTCATATTCGGTCCCATTATTGGTCCTCAATATTTTGATCTTCTTCCCTATTTGATTCTTGACCAAGGCTTTGAAAGAACAAAACCATTTGAACACTTCGTCCTTCTTCTTTAAGAAATAGATCCATGTTTTGTGAGAGAAGTCATTCACAAAAATTTCATAGTACAAATAGCCTCCCAAAGATGTTACAGGAAACATACCAATAGATTAGAATGGACCAATTGAATAATATATGTAGTTTGACTTCCACTTGAGAGGAATAGTCCACTTGTATGTTTTCCAGTCGCACAACCCTGACAAACTTCTTCATGATGTAAGTTGAATTCGAGCATAGTGTTGGGCCGTGAATACGACCACTTTTTAACACTTATTTCATCCATTTTTACTATTCTTTATCATGTCATTTATTATAATTTATTATATAAATCCATTTTATAATGATTTATGCTCTTATGGATGAATATTATTTCTTCTCCTTTATTTCTAATAAATTGATGATTATGCATGATTTTATCAATGATAAATTGGTTGTAACATTATTCACAATTTTTAGCCTCCAATACAATTTCCAGATTGAAGATTTGATCATTAAATATTCTAACTTAGAAACTCGCTGGAATAAGAAGTGACAATTTTGCGGTTCAGATTCTGGGCAAATGAAGAAGAATCTGGAAAATCCGGAACATGGGTTTTATCCAGAACGGACCAAATTAACTTTATCATAGAATGGTGTGCCCAAATTCGGCTTGTATTGAGAGAAACATAGGGTTCTTTGAGCATGATGTTCTCAGATTTGCTATGTGGCCATTTTCCAAATCTCAGCTACAAAGCCAAATTCGCCTTGCTCTTGTTGAAAGATGGATGGAAGTTTATTTTATTGTTGATCAATTGGTTAGAAACAATCCAATATTGTTATGAGAGATCATATTTACTATTTGATTTCTCCTCTTTATGATTATAAAAGGAGAGTGTGTATTATGTATTGGGGGAGGATGGTTGAGAGAATGCAGAATTAAGGATTCATGATTCATGATAGCATAGGAGGAAAAAGGGATTGTTGCATTACCATTGTAATTCTCAAAGCTTCAGCTATTGTAATGCCAACCAAGTTTGATGATTAATATATGATTTGGGAGTTGTTGTTCATTCTTCTTGTCTGAAGTAGCCCAGCAGCATCCGCTGGCGGCTAAGGGCCCAACCTCTGGTGGATTACGTTGTTGCTGTGTATCATATCTTTACAATTGCTGCCATGTGATGGTTTGATTTAATTCCTATTCCTTTGAATTGCATTACTTTACAGTTTCATGTTTTTACAGCGTGCTGTTATAGTATTTTATGAAATTGTTTTATTGCACAAGTTGAGATTGAATCGTGTGGCTGTTTTTTTCCACCATAACAGATATGATTATCCTTTTCAACTTATATTGTTATGTTGTTCATTTCAAATAAAGCGTTTTTGTTCTATTTCAATTATGGTTTCATTCCATTTGTTGTTCCGTTTGATTGATATTCATTACAGATTGTTGTTCAATAGGATTGGTTATTCAATTCCTTTAATTACAGTTTGTTGTCCATTTACTTTGTTGTTCATTTCTGTTGGTTAATTGCAAGAGTTTGCTTTTAAATAGTTTTCCTAGTTTACTTTCAATAACAGCTTTAGTTCAATTTCTATTTCCTTTTAATTGCTTTAAAGCAAGACTGTCAACTGTAGAGAACATTGGTTATTGCTTCCTCATTCTCAGATTGATTGTCTTGTTCCAGTTTGATTTCAATTGTATCAATCTCTAGAGGAATGAGTTATTGCTACTGTATCCTCGATTGATGTTTGTTGAGTGAATAGTTGGATTTCAGAGCATTTGAGTTTATGTTGTTGCAGTTAGATTTCTTTTTCAAGCATTCATTTACTTTTGGATTTTAAGCACTATACTGCAAAACATGACTCTTGAGTAAATAGCCGCCTCACACTGAGTACACTCTTGAAATAAATAGTCATCCCTGGGTTGAAAATTAATGTGAAGATAATTAGGAGTTAAAAGGACACCTTTTTATTGCTCAACACATAGCTATGACAATCTTCCTTACAACAAGTAAGTCTTTGTAATGAAGGTGAGAAAATCTTCGATGCCATAATTCAGATTGAAGAGAAGTATCACAAGTCATTGCTCCCAACGGACTTCCTATCACCAATAACTTCTCCAATAGATAGGAGACCATTCTTGATTTTGGTAATCCTCATAAAGTAGGATTGAATGGATTCTCCTCTATCCATCTTGATGTCTTCCAACTTGTTCTCGATAAAGAGAAATTGATTTGCATTATTTACTTTGAACATCCCAATCAACTTGTCATACATCTCCGTAGATGTTTCGTAATCAGAAATATAGGCAACCAAAGGCTTGTCAATAAAATCAACAATAATTTCTTTAGCTTTAACCTCACCTTTCTTGTACTTTGTTTTTGCAGCAGTGGCTGCACTTGATGGAGGCTCCACTACTCTTCCTTTGACATAGTCCATAGCATCATTTTATTCCAAAGTCAAATCCAAGATAGGTTCCATGCATGATAGCCGGATTTGTCCTTAAGCTTGTCCTCGGATTTGAAGTAAGATGTAGTTGTCATTGGGACTAGTTCCAAGTTCTTGTCCAATAACTTCCCTTAGTGATTGTTTTTATTCACTCTTGCTTTGGATTTTTCTTCACCTGAGCTCTGATACCATATTAATTTCAGATAACAATGGTATGCTCTATACTTAACACAATTTACTTCAATGTTCCTTTAACAACCCAAAGACAATTTCAAATTATTTCTAGTGGCAATCACATTAGCCATTAATCACATTGATAGTAAATGCAGATAGGACATAAAAACATATGCAGAAGACAAGCCAAGACAAGAGGACACCAGATTTGGCATATGTCAGGGAAAACCCCAAATGTGGGGAAAACCCTTTGATCAAATCTTCTTATTATTATTCAATAGTTCAACAAAGAGAGAGAGGGAGTACAATAATATAATTCACTTGCCCAATACACAGTTAAATCAGCCCTCTAAAATATTGCAGTCAATTTCAACCCTAACCAAAAAGTCCATGATGAGCCCCAAAAATGGGTAACTTATTGGGCTCATTTTGCCTATTGTTCTCCATTAATATACCATTATTCATAGTTTATGCATGCTTTTGAGTATATTTATGTAAATTGAATGAATGAGAATAGTCACTTGACCATGAAGACTAATACATGTTTATTGCAGATTTTTGGACAACTTTTGGACCAAGGTCAAGCATTTATGAGCCATTTGACAGCCAAATACGAGGGGAAAAGGTTGAGGATTCATAGGGAGGGTGCTTCCTGCAGTAAATGGCCCCTTCCTCGAGTTCTCCACCATCAGCTCGGAGTTCAACAACCCACCAAAGTTGATTCCCAAGGGCAGCCAAGCAGCTTTTGTGAAGTGGCTGAGTACTTGTGGTTTTGAGCAGCCAAGACCCTTGAATTAAGGAGGACTATTGGAGGTCCTCGTAGTGCATAAATAGGAAGGCTTCCAGCCTTCGTAATTTACTTTCGGGAACATTTGTATTTCGCGCTTTAGTGCTGCTTGGTTTCTTAGCTCATTTTGGAGCTTTTGCTGTAAAACGTTTTTTTTGGCATGGTTGTTTTTTAGTAATGGAAATCAGTTTCATTTGGCATCAGTTCTGAGCTTCTTCTTAGGAGCCTATAGCTCTTTGGGTTGGGCCCAACCTAAGCGCCAAGGCCTCCTCCGTGTACTGTTATATGTTCTTCCTGCCTTCATAAAATAATTTCTGCTAGTAGATTAAAATCTTGCTTGGTTACCTAGGTTATTTTTGAGGATTGAAAGGGCTTTTCATGTTCAGATTGATTTGATAGGTTGATAATAAAGAATATCTTCGAAAAAGGCTATCAAGCACCCCTGATCTCACCTCTCCCTCCTGGGGACCATGAGCTGAGATCAAGGTGTCCTTGCTGCCACAAAAACATTGTTTTTGCTTCCTCATGCAATTGCTAGTGTTAGATTATCAGTTGCAGAAATTGATACCAGATGTGATTACATGCTTAGATCCGTTATTGCTTAGTTTGTATAATTATTTTTACATGATTTTCTGCCAATAAACTTTTGTTCATCATGGTTGCTGGTGTCTTGGTTAAATTGGGTCAGAATAGCTACATATTTGGTTTGCATCTTCTTTGTTCGATCAGTCTTGGAAAAAGTGTGCAGAACACCTGTGAAACCTCCCTGCCTACCCTTCCTCCATTATTGCAACCTGTTCCATCCCCTAACTCAGATTCTTCCCCTCATTTTCCACATTTTCTCACTTTGACCTAATTTCCATATTTTTGTGCAACATTTCTCCACCCATCCTTGAACAAATCCAACCATCCTCGTCACTCCTTAGCTTCGTTCGCCAGGTCCTAGACCCCTCCGCATCCTCATCCAACCTCCATCTCTAATTTTCCACCTTTCGTCCACCGTCAACCCTCCAAAATCCTCCTTCGGGACATCTTGTAGAACATCTTGTAGAACCCCTGCAAACTTCCTGTCGAACTTCATGAGAGCGGTCTTTCGAGATCCGATCGCTGTGAAACTCTATGGAAGGGTGTTAGGGACCCCTTAGGCCCTCTTCTCACCTTCCCAACCTCCTGCAGCGCCCTCACCATTACCTTTCATCAGGAAACCTCTGCACAGTCAACAATAGTCAAAACGCATGCAAAGTGATCCTACAAGATTATTCAAAAATACAAAAAGATGTTCCTTTTCATATTTCACTTCAGATATAGCTTAGACACATGCACTTAACCTTCCCAAGGGTCAATGGCATCCATTCCTGTAGCTTTCATCCTTTTCCTTGTACCAGTAGGGTTAGTCGGTAAAACTAGGGTTTGCTAGAGTTTGTATTTCCTTTCAGCTTTCAGCTTCTTTATGCAAGTAGATTAGCCCCCTTTGAGTTAGCTTTCATCCATCACAGTTAATAGCTTCTTCTAAGAGCTCATAGAAGTTGGCTTAAGCTCCTAGTGGACTTGTGCCAGCTGATCCAGTGATAGCCTGAGGCAAGAAATAGTACTTGTGCATACAGCAGCGTTGCTTCCAAGTTTGTTACGAACTACCGGGTTGATAAAAGTAAAGAAGGGAGTCCCAAGAGTTGTAGCATTATTGCTGCAATACTGGAGCTCACCAATCAATGTTGGTCAAAACAATAGCAAAAATTTACCACTGCAGCTCGGTCTTCCTTGGTCAAACTCAACCTGAAGAGGAGGTCAAACGCAACCCAAAATAGCTCGATCAAACCCAGTCAAAGAAGCGAAAATGTGTTGTGATTTTTTTTTGTCAAAGTAAAATTCAACCTGAAGTCAAAACTAGTCAGATTGTCTTAAACACCTTAATTTTTGTGCCAATAAATGTGGCTTCAAGAGATTAAAATATTTCCCTAGAAAACATAGTCAAACTTGGTTAATGAAGCCTTGGTTCACTTTAGTCAAAGTTGTCCTGAAACTTTGAAATTTGAACTGCAATCTAACCTAGAAATTTGTCCTTCATCCATACATGAGAGGGAGAGAGAGAATCACCAAGTTGTATGAACCAATCTGCATTGGAGAGAGAAGAAATGATGAGTGAGTGATGTCCAAATGAGGAGAGAGTTCACTCCTATTTATACAATTCGTTGAGGGTGAAAGGACACATATATTATGCTTCTTGAGCCTACATTAAGCTAAGGCTGACCTTAATAATTTGTACATGAGAGAAAAAAATTAAAATTCCACTTCTGCTTGTCCGAATGAGATGATATTTATATCAAATTTGGACCTCTCGGAAAGAGGAATCCAATCCAATGATCATCTCCATCATATGAGTTGTCCAAAGGTGGATTTGGCCCTAGTTTCCAATTTTAACAGTCCTTGAGTCCCTGAGGAGCAGCAGTGGGCAAATTGAGAGTTGTTCACAAGTGGATTTGTGAACAACTCGACAAGAGTCTCGATGTGTTGATGGACAAATGATCAACTAGTGAGCAGATTGACAGTTGAGGTTCAGTGGTCAAATGGACTTGGAGCATTGATAGAGGTAGGAGTTGTAGATCGGGAGCTGAAGGACCAAGCAGGTATAGGGTATGACCAAGAAGAGCTGAGAGAGTCGACTGCATCAACCCGATGGTAAAAGTATCTTGTTGAGGGTAGATTGGTTGTTGATGTACTGACACCAAGCCCCAGTTTTGTATCTTGTATCAGTGGATGTATGAGGGCCATTACCCCTGGTACGGGAGCCCTAGACTATTGTATTATATGTTGTTTAATATAACGAAGTTGGGTTGAGTATTGTAGAAAGTTTTCCATATTTTGTGCACTAGAAGATTTACTGTTGTTTATATTTCGTTGCGCAAGGTAGTATCGTTGTGATTCTTGGTTTGGTAGCATCAAGGATGCTAAGATTCTATCCTAGACCCAAGATTGTGGAAAAATAACAAGGGGAAGTGACATGTCATTGGACCACCCTTCAATTGATAGGTGTCATGTGAATAATGATTGAAAGAAAAGGAGAATACTTCATGGCCAAGTGCCATGGTCAAATGGACCAGCTATGATGGGCTCCTCATCCTAAGTGTATAGATGTGGGGATGAAGCAATTGTGGACACATGAGTTATCAACTTAGCATTTTATTTTCCACCCCTCGTGTGTACCTTTTACTTTTTCTTGATTTTTCTTTGTATTACAGTTAGAGCTTGCTTTGCATGATGTATAGCAGATATTACCCCCTTAATGGTGAGACAACTCTGTGCCCACCATTGGTTGGGACATATAAGGCTTCCTTCTCATAATATGAAGAGAAAAGTGTACTCAGAGTGATGGCTAGAATGAGTGAGGTAGGGCTCATGCTAGGCTTTTTCCGTCATGTTAATATGTAAGTCCCAACCATCTTTTTCATTTTGATCTTCTTTTTTTGTTTTTGCTTGTGGCCATCGTTTGCTATTTTTTGTTATTTTAACTACATCAACCTCCCAAGTCCAAGTTCCAAGCCCTACCCAAGTATGCGAATCTATGGTGCCAAACCCCAAAGAACCAATGGTCAGTTGAACTCAAAGGAGGGAGGTGGAATATAGGGTTTGTAAAGTTGGATGGAAAGTGGCAAATATGGAATAGGGAGAGATGAGACTACGCGATCTCAATTGGGATTTCCCAAGTAGTTCCCCTCCTATACCCATTAAGCTATTAGGGGAGGTCCCACTTGACTAGATTGAAAGATTAACCCCCCATTTAAGGTAAGGGAACAAAATATCTGTCAAAACCCCTCTTCCTTCCAGGTTACCCCATGACCCATGTCAAATGCCCAAAATACAAACAAGCATAAGCACCCGACTGCAAAATGAATAAAATACCTTTTGATTGGAAGCCCACCTTCCAACATGTGCTCTTTCTAACTAGGTAAGGAAACATATGACTAATGCAAGTGGTGAATATATGAATGGCACATCATCATCAGTTTCTAGTGGTTGTCAAGGGCTACTGGCTACTCGCTAGAAGAAATGGTAGGGAAAAATTTTCCACTATGGGCCACCCACTTTTGGTGGGTAATAGACCTTGGACGCCCCTTGGGAAGTTTAATGCTGCCAAAGAGGCTTCCATCCTCAACCCGTCCCCATGAAATTTGAACCGATGATCTAGTGATGACTAAACATGTTAAAAAGATAAAGCTAGTCATTTTTTTTCCATGTGTTATTTGATAATTATCCATTAAATAGAAAATGTTTCAATAATAAATTAAGAAAGAAACTAATTGTTGAATGGAAATGGTAATAACATGGTTGCAATGCATTGCAGATGCCTTGGAGATATAAGTGGAGGCGTTATCGGTTATCTATCCATCTAGATAGCACGGGGTTTTCAAATTTCAACCCTGTGGGATTTTACACCATTACTTTTGGGTTTGTCGTTCAAAAATGTATGAAGCACTTACAATCGATTTAGCATTGTATCAGTTGAAACATGAATGAATGGTTACACCATCATAGGCCAATCATTCTGGTTTCAGAAAAATTAGAAGCAAAATTGGTTTAAAAATCATTTTGTTTTAAAAATAAAAAATCCAAGGGATTCTATAATTTCGAATGTGCTCAGAGAAAATATCTCATTAACCTGAGAAGTTGAGACCAAAAAGAAGTTTCTCATAGGCATTTATAAGGCATGCGACATTTCAACTAATCTGAATGTTTACCTCTTTGAAAAGTAGTAGACACAACCCTATGTGATAGATTTACTTGCTTTAGTGCCAGAGAGCACAAGTTTTTGTTGTGTACACTGCACCATTGCCCATACGAAGATCAGTTCCTGTCAACCATTTACAAGATGACAACTTTCCAAACTGATAGGGTTGTGGCTGTTATCCAGAATCAAGCCTTCAAAAACCATTGTTCACAAGGAAGTTGACAATTGATTTTCAAGGTCCTTGCTTGAAAGAATATTTCCATAATACACATTCGTTTGGCTTTCTTGTTGGTGGTGTGTTCCCCCACCCTCAGCTTCTAAGCTCTCATTAAGACTTTAGAATTTCCCATGCTTCTAATTGGTATTTCCATTTTCATCCACCAAATTGTGAGATGTGAAACAAATGTCAGCCTCCACATCAAGAGCTTGTTTGCCCACATAAGGGTGTAGTTGAGTGGCATTTTGTTTTCCGCATGCAACGCATTACTCCCTACCAAGGATCAAATTTGAAGGGAAGGGTCATATTTTAATTTTGAAGTGCTATATGTTGGTTGAATTCTTCTATTAAGTTAAAATAAATAACGCTTTTCATTTGGAAAGAAAAAAAAAAAAAAACAAACAAACAAACAAACAAAAAAAACAACCTATATTTTACTAAAAAGAAATTAATGTATGTTTAATCTTAATGATTATCTTTATATTGACAATAATGTCAAACTATGTCATTCTTTTTTTAGATTTTATAAACAAATATATAAAATTTGATCCCTACAATACAAACAATCATCAAATTTTAAAACATATCATGCTAAAATATATGCAGACTACTTCATATCGGAATATAACTATAAAAAAAATTGAATGTATGCATAGTGGTTTGAATGAAAGAAAACATTTTTGTAGAGTAGAGATCTATACACGAGGACATTCTTCAATCTAAAACAATTACCAAACAAATCTTAAAACACTATGTGAATTGGCTTCATGAATCTTTCAAACAAATATCTAATGCTTGAAAGATATAATATATACTTAAAAGATAGAATGCTTTTCACTGTAAGAGCTCAAAAAATATATGTGAACAATTTTACGAAGACTTTTCACTCTAAACATCTAGTAGCGTCAATCATCATGTGGTTACATATATATCCTAAAATATTTCACAGTTGTAACCTCAACTAGAGATCCATGTCCTACATAGATCAAGACCATAGTCAAGACCATGTTGCACATACTTCAGAATGAGTTGGACAAGGGTTCTAAGACCATATACCCAGAAGCTATGGAGGCAAGAGTTCACTACTAGAAAGACATTATCAATCAGTATGGGGACACCATAGTGTAGTACCAAGCTTGGTACTAGTAAGTCACCACAAATCATCAAGTGGAGGTTGTCGAGTTGGTCTTTCCCCAAACTTCATAATCATAGCGTTTTGTCTTTTCAGGTTGTCTCTAACCTATTTTGTCTCACATAGGTACATGTGGAAAATGTATATTATTTGTAAATATGTTGTAAGGGAAATTCCAAGTGTCATTACTGGAATGTGAACAATCACTATGTAATGTAATAAGTTATTTGTAAAGTAGTTGAAGAGTCATGAGGGTAGTCAAAGAGTCAAAAAGGGGAATGTCAAGGATCACCCCACCCTTTGTTATAAATAGAACTTCATAACTCATAGAAAAGGCTTTTGGAAGCTAAGATTTTGGCTATGCTTAGGCTTAAAGAAGTGCTCGGGAGTATTGTGACATGTCTTGGCTTCTCCACAGCACAAAGTGAGTACACTTCTTTGGAGGAGTAGGCGGTGTTGACTGTAATGTTCCACTATTAGGGTTAGATGTTGCCAATGTCGTATGTTGGATTAACCCATCACTTTGGTTTGTGAACTATTCTGATTCCATCTTGTGATTTCATTTTGCTCGTGTGTTCCTTTTAGGTTGCATACTATTACAAGCTTCTAAGGAACACACTTCCTTTCCCTTCTGTGTGGTAGAACCCCCATACATCTCACTTGACTCGCTGCAAGGTCACACACTTGCTTTCGACCAAAGTCATCATACTTACCTCTGTGTGTTGCTATGGTCAAGGCATTACATTACCACCCACTGCTGGGACTCCTACTCCAAGCGGTATGAGGTCTAGTTGGGACTTCTTATCAAGGAGATCCCCTTGAATGTTGGCGGGTTCAGCACCGTCAACAGAACCATTGATACATAATCCTCTGCAAGAACTCCAGTTGTCTCAAAAGTAACTTGTAGAGGCCTCCAATCTTGTGCTCAAGTCAAGGACTCGCTGCCCCACAACCCTCCTTGTCTAAATAGTTTCTCTTAAACCATGGGAAGAAGCACCAACAAGATTGCATTGCATTATGCTTTTCCAATTCATATTAGAATGCTTTTGTTTTTGTTCATATGGAATAATAGGTGAGTGTGAATATGTGGGAGGCGATAACAATGTTCTTAAATGTTTACTTGGGTTTTTTTATAAAGTTGGTAATAGCATTTTATAATAGGAGAGATTGATCCTAAACCACATAGATATGAGTTTAATCTCATGAATTCAACTTTTATTTGTCAAATGTGAGATACTAAGAGAATTGAAGATGAAAATCACTTGCTTTTGGATTCTCAGCTCTTACTCACATCAGTTCAAATTTCCAAAACAATGGCCATGCTACTAACCTTCTTGAATCATTCAATCAACAGAACTAAACTAAAGTGATTTAGGAAGCTTTCTTTCCCTTCTTTTTAATAATAAAAATAAAATACTAAAAAATCTCAATTAATCTCTTTGATGCAATAGATCTTATTAGATGTAATCATCATTAATATTTTTCGAATAATTGCTCTAAATTATACAAATAAGTATGTTATACATTCATCTTCATACTTAAAAATATTTCTGGCACCATCAAAATTTTTTGGAACACTGAAAATCTTGAAATTTGACAGCTATAACTTGGATTAACAAAAATCTTACCATATTTTTTTTAAATAAGACCAAAATTTCATAGCTTTAAGAAAGAAAAAAAAAAGTCGTCCCATTAGACTACGGCCTTAAATATTCTTGAGAATATGGTTAACATAGTGAATCATCTAATTTGACATTTATTAAGACACATGCTCAATGATGAACATACGTGCGAATCATATTTAATTTGACATTTATTAAGACACATGCACATTGATAAAAAAATGTTTTATAAATTGTATTTTAAGTTGACATTGTTGCACTGCATGCAGTCATCCATGACTTTTGTGATGGGGTCGGTGTGAGTGGCGCGGAAGTATCACCAAAGGCAGCTACCGGATGACATATTTGAGCGTCCACGACAGATTTTCCGAGGTTCCAGTCGGTCAAATAAGATAGCGTGCATTATTCAGATTTTCTCTGTTCAACGTTTACATCCACGTCTAGTCACATCTTCTTATCTCAGGGTCAAAAATTAATGAAGGAAACTACGCCAATCTCTCTATATAAATGGGGATCACTAATGGCCTTCCCACTTATAGTTGTAAGTATCGCTCTCTGCTCTCAAGCACTAAACAGAAGATCAGTGAGCACAAGTACGCTCGTTAACTATTATTTGCTGGCGGCATCTATTTTATCATATCATATCATGGCGTCCACACGAAATTTCCTGGTTATGCAAATTCTGTGCATCTGCGCAGGTATGTATCCCTCCACTAACTTCTCATTTTGCTCGTATTAGGTAATGGAGGTTCATTCAGCTCAGTCGATGTGGATGACCACTATTGTTTGGTATTTTTGCAATGGGAAAATACCAAAACCAAACTAACAAACAAACAAACACCACAGAGCCAATGCTCTGTTTCATTTATTCCAGGACCTTTGCACAGGGAAGCTATTAAAACAAATATACTCATAATAGTCCATTACACAGCCATAAAAACATTCCTATTGCTTAAAATATATGTCTGATACACATTCATCCTCTTTGCTGAGAAGGATTTACTAAAAACAACATTCAACAAAAACTTTGTTTTCCCCTGAGAATTTACTGAGCTGGGTTTACTGTTGTAAAACCCCTTTTACATTTACTGGTGTAAATTGTAAAAATATTTTACACATACTACTGTAAAACAAACTTTTACATATGTAGCTCCAAAAAAAAGGTTATGTGTTTTTGCACATTACAACATCTCACAAAATGTTTTCAAATACAATACCAAAGACTTGGCTTCATCTTAAGCTGGTGCGTTTATAGCTTTTAAAAAAAAATCAACACTGATTTCTTTATATCCTCCTTGCTTCACACTAAGCACTGCTGTGCATAAACCTTTATTTCATTTTTCTGCACCCAGAGCTCTCACACTACATACTTATCATTACAATGAGAAACTGGTTTATTTATGCACTGTTGTGCAACACTTCAAGTCTCTTCAGCTCCCGGGCGCTTTCATTTTTTTTACAATGGTCAACTCATATTACAACCAACAATCATTTTTCATTTTGGCTCGTTATATATTATTAACCCTAAAACAAAAGCATATATGAAAGCATAAAACCAATGTGCACTTAATTATTTTACATGCCCTAGATAATAAAAAAACTTAAATGCTTTACCCACTTTCTACGACCATGGTTTAAATTCATTTTAATTCTTTTGCAGGTCAACCAAACTTAGTTTTTACTCCACGCAATCCTTGATTTGATGCGGGCCCGTATGCAGCTTCATGTGATCGACGGCGGAGAGCGAAGAACCCCATTGGACGGCTGACAAGAATATCGGTAGGCCTTTTGCTGCAGGACTTTAGCACTCGATAAATTGCGTCGGCTGACGTCAGGCAAGAGACACGTGTCGCCACCATATCGTATCGGAGTCGATCATCGGGATATTCCTTCGCTGGAACGCTGATGCGAAAAGTTTCAGGCGGCCGGAAAACTCACGATCACTGCGCTCACTGAGTTGGCATCCATCACTGCCCACGTCCGCCTGTAAGCTGCAACCTGTAGTTGGAATTATCATTCCAACACTCCCCTTTAATTTCAACTGTTGGGCATTCAATCTTACCCAAACACTTCCTCACATAGAGGGATTCACCAACTGCTTATGATGGAGTTCCACAAACAACAAAATAGTCTTCCTCTTAATAGAGGGATTAACCTGAAACTGTGCTTAAGAGCACCTTCCTCATGACAGAGGGATTCACCTGTGACTACGCTGAAAAGCATCATCCTCTTGATAGAGGGATTTACCATGTGTATGCTAAAAAGCATCTTCCTCCATGACACTGTGTTGAAAAGCACCTTCCTCTTTAACAGAGGGATTCACTGAGAACTTCACTTCCTCTCACGGAGGGATTACTGCCAAACACTGCTTTGGATGCAGTTTCAAAACAAAACATTCATTGCACTGTTGTGCATACTCATTACATTGTTCTTTTATGCTGCTGCATATTCTCTGCTGCACTGTTGTGCCATCTTCTTTGGCTGCGTCTACCCACACTGCTGTGTCTACACTTGCTGTTGTGTCGCTGCAACTTCACTTACATTTCTTTGCAAACTCTGCATTGCTGTGCATTCTTCAAAGACAGAATACTCTGTCTTTTCTGAAACAATTACCTTGTCCCAACCTTACAAATTTACACTGCTGTGTGTAAACATTTCTTACATTCACTGTTGTTGCATATGTTTGCATTTTCAATTTCAATGAACAACACATCACTATACTTACATTTACTGTTGTAAAGGAAAATTTTCTTTACAATCTGCTGCTATTCCATTACCTTTCATTTCTTCAACAAAAACTTCATGCTACTACATTTTCTTATTTGCATTGTTGTGTAAAAACACATTTCTTCACTCTCTCTTAGTTCTGGTTTCATTTTCTTCGCACTACTGTGCTTCTCCTTCTTGCCATCACGCTGCTGCCTTTTCTTATGCACTGCTGTCCATACCCATAACCAGACTCTGTCATCCCTGAGTTTTTATTTGCTGTTGCGTTGCCTCTGCAATTTGCACTGTGGCTGCTTTTGTTTCATCATACTGTTGTGTGCCCATACACTAACTCTTTACTCTCCATTACTTGCACATAGAGAGAAATCATCCTCACGCTGTTTTGCGCTGCATTCTCCACACAACAAAAAAAAAAATAACACGGGCTGCTGCCTTTTCTTTTTACACCCTTGCTTCACACAATCTTAGTCTTCATTCATTTTTTTACACAATGCAATGTTGTGCAGTTCCTTTCATTTTTCTGCTGCCATACATTATCATTCACCCATGTGCATTAAAAATCTGTTGTCCCTGTTTCTCTTTATGCATTTCTTTCCATGCTGCATTGCATATGAAGAAAAACATTACATTTTTTTTACTGCTGTGTATTGTACTCACTCTGCTGTGAGTATGTTCTCTCACATTACATAGAAGGAAACTACCTTCCATTGCTATGCATTTCAATGCATGTGCTCCATAACAAAAAATTCAAAAACTGATGTTTTATGTTCTATCTTCCCACTGCTGTGAGGGTCTCCATGCTTTGCATACTTTTCTTATTGCGCTGCTGCACTTCACATTTGAGCGCTGCCCTTTTTTCTTCTCTGCTTTTATGGCAAATTTAAATTCATATTTTTCCCTTATAAAAGGTCTTCATCAAAGAGTGACTGTTAAGACAGTTCAACAACAAAAATTACAAGCTCCCCTTTAATGTGTGCTTGTCTTCTTTTAGCGGACTCTTCTCAAAACAAATTTAGATCCACTGGGGAGTTCAAGGGATTTTCAGATTGTCTTTCCTTCCTTCTCCATACTTGTGTAACTTTCTTCTTTTGCATGGGTCTAGCTTGTGTAAGATCCCATTTCAAGTTACAATCTCGTGCCATATGCTCAATGTCATGACACTTGAAACATTCAACATTGTTCATGAATAAAAATTCATGATTTCTTCTTGTGAAATTATTTCTTGGAGATTGTCGGGGACCACAACATCTATCTCCATGAAATGCTCTACAGTCTTTTGACATATGACCAAAGTTTGAGCAAGAATAACAATAACCAAAAAATGAACTTTGGTACTTGAGAGATGGAGGTTTGCTTGATGTACTTCTGAAGCCTTGCTGCCTTGAGATCCTTTGATGATCATCATTGCCTCTTGCCTTTTTGCTATTAGCTACATTTCTTCTTGGAGCTGGTTTTCTACTTGGAGCAGGATTTCTTCTATTGCAGCCTTCATTTTTCTCCTTGCCTTTGCTGGAACTAGGAGCATCACCATTTCTTTCTGGCTTCTTCACATCTCCTTTGCTTAAAACATTTTCATCCTTGTTTGAGGATTCACCTACATACCCAAGTCCTGATTTATCAGATGGAGATCTGTGATAGCTGAGCATGTCATCCAGAGCTTGAGAGCTCTTCATGATCTTGTTCATCCCTTCAACCTTCTTCCTGAGGAGGACAATCTCTTCTTCTAATCTTTCACACTCAGCATTCTTCTTTGTAAGCTGTCCCTCAGTTTCTTCCTTGCTACGAGTAGCTTCAGCTGCTACTATTTTGAAAGAGATTATATCTGACTTCATTTTGGAGATTTCTGCTTGACTGCTCTCCATTTCCTTCTCAGCTTCTTGTGCCTGCTTCTTGGCTTCTTGTGTCTGCTTCTTGGCTTCTTGTAGCTCAAACTTAAGGGAGGATACCTCTACCTTGTACTATCCAATCTCTTCTACAAGTTT
>APFE030372898.1:0-17836 GCA_000404065.3 Pinus taeda
CTGCTCTATCTACCTTTATATAACTATCAAATGTGAAAGAACAGAAGCATTAATAGTAACTCCCATGGCTTTTTAATAAACAAAGCATTTGATACCACCGAGTCTGAGGATAAAGCAAAGACTGATACAAGGAGGAGGAATAATAGTTATACTAAAACAATCCAATCCAAATTTATTTCCCCAGATGTTAAAACATCACGGCTGCGCAAGAAAAGGACTCCCACTATTTCAAGAAACAACGCATCTCGATTCAACATTCTGCGAGTCACAATTGGCCAACAGTCTGCATCAACACCTGCTTTACTCTACGCAACCCATCGATTTTGCACGCGATATTGTACGCAACCCATCGATTAGAACAAATTTACCAGATTCCGTCTTTAAAAATTAAAATATAGCAGGCTGCGCTTAGCTTTAATGTCAAAATACCTGAAGTAAGAGCATTGAAACGCCTTGAAGAAGATGTTGCTAAGGCTGTTATTCGAATTGAAATTGCCCATTGCGCATCACGCTCACGCTGATACAAGAGAGTTACCTTCAGGCACTCTCTCAGATGTTAGGTATGCAACGGCAGCGTTTCTTTCAGGCAGGGGTTTCCTTCAGGTGTGGGACAGAGGATCAGAAGGCAAGCAGTGGAGATGAGTTACAAAGCAAGGTTAAAAATAGAACCTGGGACCTGTGCTCTGATACCATGTCAGGCCAAGAGTAACTCCAGAAAACTAACGTGTTTATTCATTTAGCCAGCTATCTAATATATACATGAATGTGATTGTTCAGTTCATCTTCTCGATGACTGTTCACATTCAGTTCCCCAATCACTGAGGATTAGGTGTCAACACCGATTTTGTGCTACCAGTGAGACCAACCAGTTCCACCAGTTCTGGTCCGGTTCTAATAACTCAAAGAGACATGAGATTGGATGTTTCCCAAGAAATGGTGATAATTTTCATTTTGTGGTGACACATGGGCACTTGCCCAAAAAATTGGGGGTGCCTCCCCCCAATTAGCTTTTCCTAACGGCCTTTGTAAGAGGTAAATGAACAGAAAATAGTGTGATTGTTACAAATTACATGCAAATGTCAATATTTATTATGAACAATATCCCCTTTGCTGAGGACACTGACTTTTACCACAACATTTCCTAAAATTTGTGGGATTTCTCCACATGTCCCTGGGATGAATTTACCCATCCTGGGTCCCTGTGTCCCACAAACATGGTCACAAGCTTATAGGTTATTTGATACACTAACTTCTAGACCGACAATAGATGAACTAAAGAAATTTGCATGTTCATGCAAGTAAGACATGATAAATACCACATATAAATAAACACTTGAACTACTAAAAAAATTGACCTCAACACCCAAGCAGACTTTTAGATTCTAGAATCAGAACAACAATGCTCACCATTAAATAACACCCCTCCTCAGACTTATCTAGAAAATTAGCCACCCATCTATCTGCATTTTCAACCCACTCACTGTGATGTACTCCAGCTCTTGTGGCAATGATATGTAACTGCAAATGTACATATTTTTCATTAATAACACTGAAAATTTTCAAAAATCCAACAAAAGTAGGGAATGATTCTGACGGTGCCTTGCCTACTAAAATAAGGAATCCAATCAAATAACAATATAAATTAATTGACTATATTTTCATCAACTCAAAGAAAGACTTCAAGTGAAAAAGTACTAATCAAACAACATACCTTTTTCCCTACACGCTCTTGTTGCTCCTTCACCTTCTAACGCAATTTAGTTATGCTCATGTTGACCCTCAATTGCTTTCCCTATAAAAAATACAACTATATCTATTACAAAATTATCATAAATGTAAAGCTTATATGGCCATTGTAAGGAAACACATGCAATTCTATAGGATGGCAAACATAAACCCATACTTTCTTTCCCAAAGACACAAGTACTTTTAAGCACAATATGTTGCACATGCTCAACATTAGAAACACTTCAGTCTTCATTTATTTGAAAATGCCCTTAGAGACCAATTAATTGTTACTCATATAGAAAAATCACCCATTATGCAATCTCTCATAATCTGCAAAAACCATGCCATGTTGCCATAAACACAACATAAATCATTTATAAGTAACATAAGGTGTCATTTGTATTTAGGAAAACGGCTACAGAAGAAGTGTTGTGGAATTATTTGGAGATTCATGATAAAGCTAATGATTGGAAACCCAGAACACAGACATCCTTGTTACAAAGCATACAAAAACTGAACAAATAAATAGTTTACTATAGTGACAGAGAAATATAATCAAGATAACTTGAGGAAGAACAAAAATGAAGAGGAGGGAATGGTAATATATTATAGTATAACACTATCAAGAATAGAAAAACTATATCACATATCAATGTGGGATATAAATGAAGAAACTTGAAGAGAAAATTGAAATTTGGTGCAAAAAGGAAATTTAGCTTGCATTCTTAGTTGTCTTTCCCACTAAGCAGTGCATATTAGACCTCTTTCTATTAGATAATCATGATCAATGATACCTAAGAGATATGCTTTAGCATGTTGAGCAAATATTGATAATAGTAAGCTCATGAATAAGTCTTTGGCTAATTTGAATTTCAAAAGTTCATAACACTTTATAAGGTCTCAGAACTTCACAGACGATATTTTTGATCAGTTGTTAATTGGTAAATTCTATAGCTTCGCAACCTCAGTACTAGGTAGGTAATTAAATATTTACATCTATCTCAACTTCTCTGTGTTTTTTAACATTGAACTTTTTGAATTTGAAAAGTTCAAAGTTGCAAAACACAGAAATTGAGATAGATAATCTGAAAATTTCAAAGTTGCAATACATAGACGAATTGTGATAGATGTAAAGATTTAAGTACCTAATTTGTACTGAGGTTGTGAAGCTATAAAATTTACCAATGAACAACTGATTAGAAATAGTAGTTGTGAAGTTCTGAGACCTTATAAAATCTAACTAATTTTAAGTTGCAAGAGTAAACAGACCTTCACATAGCTAGCTCCAAGGTCCTTCCTTGTGTAACCTTGAGCCAAGTTGCGCATTACATATTTATTGTACTCTTCCAGCATGCGCATTAAGATATCTCATGTTGAGATACCCTCAGTATGTTTGTTTCCTTAAATTTGCCAATTGATTTGATCTGAAGAACATATGTTTTGAAAGTTATTTTAGGCCAATAATGATTTATGAAATCACCAATTCAGAAAATTATAATATGAGTTACCTCAGAAATTGCAACTATTACTTTCATATTCATATACATCATTTCCTGCTACACTTGCATCAACATATCTGCAGAAAAATAACACAAGAACATTCGGATAAAAAAAATTACCATGTTATCCAAAGGTACAACAAGCTAAGAGTTGATTCTGCAGGTTATGATCATTCATGGTGCCACTTGAAATAAATATTACTTGCATATCAAACCAAGTTATCATGCAAAAATATTACAAACAATTCAATTCTTACATGAACATGGAAATTACAAAAACCCTTGTGGCTAATTAACACTAGGCATTCTTCAGGTAAACCAAACTAGGTACCTAATTAATACAGAAGCTTGTTGATTTATAGATGAAAAATGACAATTATAGGTTAAGAATGGCTTATAGGTTTGTATATTTATATATGAATGGCTTAATTGCTTTGTGGATATTTCCCTCTGAGAGGGTTATACCATGTAAAACTTCTTGTGATGACCAAAGACCTATTTCTTTTGTGGTGCTAGTTCCTATGATTACCCAAATATTGATTTCATCATGACATCAAACTTCTTGTGAGGTTAACTACTTTCTGTTCAAAGATCGAGGTAGCTTACAATAACTGTAATGTTCTTTCTTCTCCTTGTGAAGTGTTGTTCTCTATTTTTATGATAAGACTTGGTAGTTGTTGAGTACTAGGTGCGTTTATAACCATTATTTCCATTCTAGAATCAAACCTCTTGAGCTCCTATTAATTTCTCTTAAAGATCCAATCCTACTACCCATTTTCTGCAAAATTAGTGCATTGTGGAATTTTGATTATTCCATTGCATCCAAAGTTGTCCTTTAAGTCAGATATGTCTTTCAATTCATAAAAAAGTGTTTGTTTTCCAAAAATATAAATATTTCCCTCATGGCCATCCATTTAAAATGTGGTATTGGTAATAAAATTTTGATTTTATAAAGATTTATTTTGGTATTATTCTTGTAATTGCATAGTTATTTTTGTTTTCTCAATTCCTTATTTTAGTGTTCCCTAATATTGTTTGGAAAAGCACTGTTGTTTTAGGTCTCTCAAATCTCTGCTATTCACAAACCCCAAGGTCCTCACTAGCTTCCTAACAGTCCTTGACTTTATTTCCTCACCATTTTCTAGCAATATGTTTTTCTTGGTTCCAGGCTCCTCCCACAACATGGTTCTCTTTGTAGTAGTCATGCAACATTTCTCCATGTGGGTATTGTTTTCTATCAAAATACCCCACCCCCAACCTCCTTTTCAGCCATCCATGCCAATGGAAGCATCCTCCTTGGTACCAATTCCCTCCCTATAGACAACAATTTCCTTAGTAATCACCCCCCATTTCAAGTGGTTTTGTCAACCGTTACTTCAATCACACTGCCCATAGCTGGTAATTCCTAGAAATCACACCCATTCAAGCATTAATATTACCTACAAAGTAAAGATCACTGCTTGTTTTCCAAACCAAACACTTTGACCATACACCCGTACCACATGGAGACAACCTATGGCTAAAGCTAATAGGCACATCAAGCAGCTTGCCAAGTGGAAACATTGTATTGCCAAGCTAATAGGAATGTCAAACACCTTGCAAAGTGGGACCAGCTAAACTTTTCCCTAAAAAAACTAGAAGACGACAAGGGCATGTTGAATAGGATGCAAAGTAACACATCAACATCCTAATAGCATTACTTGCCACATGGTACAAAGATTTCCTTTTATGGCAACAATTACAAGACACCTGCCATGTCATCTACCACATACCATCACGAGAGCAGTGCCACTTTTGCAAGCATGTGATTTGACAAAGACACATCACTCTACCATGAGTCATTTCCATGTGCTACTATGTCATATATGATCTACCACATCAACATTTTGAAGAGCCCCTTTCATTGAAATTTCAATTTTTTACAGTGATTTCAAGCATGCAAAGTCCACTTCAAGTATAATTTTTTGCAGAGGGTGTTTTTTCATTCTCTATGCAGTGCCACAGTTAGTTTTTGGAAATTCCATTGTGTGGTGCATCCTACTACTGAGTTTTCTAAGGTAACCCCTTCTAATCCTCATTTATGGACCTTTTGAAATGCAAGTCTTTAGCCATACAAGCACTTTTTGTAGTATCATTTATTGGAAGTGCATATTTTCATGCACTTTACATTGGTGCAATCAGGTTCTGTATTTATAGCAATTTGATTTCTTTTCTTCGTGATGGATAATATGAATGTAGCTGGCTTAGATAAGGGTTGGACAGAACTAGATCTGGATGAGTTGGAAGCAACATATGAACTATGGTTTACTGATAACAGTTACAACTCATTTTCATTAGCTGGAGATGGGGAAACTTATGTTGGTGAGTCCACATGGGATCCATAGTTCGCAAAGGATCAAGAGCTTAGTCTAAAAGATCATGAAAAGAAAACATATGAAGGCCAAGAGTTGAAATATTCCTTAGAAGAAGATATGCTGAGAAAGAATATTATGCAACTAATTCAAGGAATAAGTGATGAATTCGGTCTCTTTGCTATCAACACCTTGACTGCACGATAGATGAGTTCATGATTAGACAAGGTGAAGTTTTAGAAGCTGTTGCACAAACATATCTTAGGATTGCACTTCTAGCTATTGTCATGGACATAGAATATCAGTCTATAACTTATGGAGCAAGAGAACATGTAGAAGCAACATAAGAGACAGAATAAAATGGAGGAAGAATTTTAAGAACAGGAAAACGTAAAGGAGCTTGAGAGCCTAATATTTTTGCTTAAAGGAAGAGAAAAGGAGTCTGCGGAGCTTTCTTCCAAGACTAGGCAAATGATAAATTCACTCTTATAGGTAGAGGCCCAAATAAAAGAGTTTCAGTAGGATCTTGAATGTGCTCAAAAGGGACAACATCTGAAAGAGTCATCCATCGAGAGACTTGCATCAGCTATTGTGGAGAGAGAGGATAAAAAGGATAATATAGTCAAACTGCATCAAGAACTTAAAGAAATGAAATATAAAGATTTGGTATCTGCTAGGCAAGCGATTTTTTTCCAAGCAAGAGGAAGCCAAACTAGTTGAAATAAAAATTAAATATTGCATATGAAGAAGCCATCAGACCCTTACTAGCTTAGAGCAAGAAATTTCCACCTTGAAATCCTTATTAGAAGAATAAATTCAAGTTTGAAGCATGTGAGTAGTGAGCTGCAAGGTCAACTAAAAACTCACAATCTTTACAAAGCAAGGTTGTCACTTTATCAAGTGAGTTGACTACAAAAGTACGAGTACAAGCACAACCTAGGTCAGAAATTTCAAATTACGAGGTTGGAAAATGATAGAGATGCAATGTATGATTATCTGAAGGAAAAATGTACAAGAAGCAGAACAAAAATTAGCCAGTATGGAAGTAACTTAAAAGAAAATGAAAGCCATGTGATGCTACTTCGGAGAATATGAAAAGAGAATTGATTTATGCCAATTACTAATAATAATAATTCAAGATTGATGGGAGACTAGAAATACTTGTGATACAAAGGAATTAAAAATTAAAATCAAACCTGCATGGGCCAAAATTAAATATACTCAGAAGCCATGTATTTTCATAAAATGAAACAACTGTGCCAGAAGGCCCCATTACCCATCTCACATTGTTTCACGCAAGCATCATAGCACTAGTAGCCTTCTCCTATTCATAAACATGTGTTAATAATAGAACTTAACGATTCAAGAGAAAGAAACAACTATCCTACGCAAAGCCACATGACATAAAATCACCTGTTCCTTCTCATATCTTTGCTTCCGTAGCTTATCTTCCTGCTTCTTCCTTAATGGGTCCTGACCTAAAATCTTCTTGATGGCCTCAGCGTATAATATAAAACCACATAAGCACTTATTTAAATTAAACCTTTTACATAATTTTTCTATGAGAAATACGCCCACTAGAAACTCCCACGATTGTAACCCGACCCACCCACACATAGCGATGCATACTTGAATCTCATTGGCAGCGTGCTCTACTTGCACTTAGTTACATGATTTTTTTTATATAAATTTTCTGTGAGAAATATGCCCACTAGAAAATCCCATGATTGTAAACCCACCAAGCCATGCATATTTGAATCTCACTTGTAGCCTTCTCTACTTGCATCTTGTGTCCCTGAGCTACCTTTGCTTTCTTCAATTGTTGTTCCACCTCTCATAACTTTTCTTTTTGTTCTGTACTGTAAGCAAGTACATGTTAGGAGAAAAGAAAGAGATGCCTTTAAAAATGCTTTTGAACCCACGTGGTTGCACATCCTCATTATTAATAATGAGATAACAATAAAACAAATTTGCACCAGACTTTCATCTCGCTCACTTTCAATGATAAAATGTACATTATAATACCCCTTACCAGAGAAAAAAATCACACCTTAGCATTAATCAGAGTAATTGACAAAATAGGGCATATATGTGTAATCATACATATACCAATTTCATCTAGAAACTTTTAACATATATTAGAATAGATCACAAAATAGTGGACCTAAAAGTGAAAAAATCATGCAGCATCAGAAATACATCAAATAACATTTATTATACATTTACAAATTTTCTAGGTCAAGCCATTCAATGCTACAAATTACAAACGTGAGATTGCGGAGTCAAGACCCGCCAAGCTGTATTTGTCAATATTGTGGACATCTCTTTATGTTCCTACCTAGTCAGGTTACCAAAACTACAACCAACTAGTGTACACTGGGTACCATTCTTGAAGAGGGAAAGTGCCCAGTGGGTTTCCCCATGATGTGCATTTCTTTGGCAAAAGAACTTCCCTTGTTAGTAAAAATAATGAGTAGCAAATGTCTGTCTATTTGCTCTATCAGATAACAAAGATATGTTTGAAATACAAAGTAATGAAAATATCACACGAAAATATACTAGTTTCCTAGCCACGAGAAGAAAAAATCCATCAATTTAGGAGAGTTTACAAGAGATGTGAAGCAGCCTAACAAGAAGAACAAAATTTCACAGAGGAAAAGAAGAATGTGAAGACTGACAATTTACACAAAAAGGGTGAAAGAGATCAAAATTACGTTATATAAAGTTAGAAAACAATGTGCAATCATCTCAACACAAGAAAATACAACATATCTAAAAATAAAACTGATAACCAAAATTTTCTCAACAATTTTTTTGGTAACGAACTAAACAAATTCAAGTGAACATTTTAGAAATTGGGAACTAACTATAAATTGTTTGTTTAATGGCTTATTATCTTTTGCTTACGATGTTAAGAAAATACTGAAACAATTAACAACCCACTAAAATTTTATTTTCTTTAATACAAGTTTTTGCAACACAAAATATAAATATGCCAATAAACATGCTAAGATCAGTTGCACAGAAAAAGACATACTTCTTTGACTGGTTTGAGGGAGTCCTTCTGGAATTTCGATCAGATTTTCTCTTACTTCTGAATCAACATCTTTGCATGACTGCATAGCCCTTTGGCTTGCAATAAGGGGAACTTCCTTCTTATCATCAAAAGTTAAATTTCCAATTTCTTGTTTTCGTTTACTTCTCTTCTTCTTTCCTTCAAGTTCAACATCCACAATTTCTGCATCTTCATTGGCTGATGTAGCTTCTTCTTCATAATATTCCTAATATAAATCTTCTAAATCCCTTTCATATTTTGACCTTTTCAATCTTCTTTTATGATGTGCTGCATTTCATCTTCCTCATCATCTTCATCATATTCAACATCCACCATCTGCTTCTTAGGCATCCTTAAACTACGTCACTGAGATGTTTCATTTCCGTTCTCATCTTACTCACACTCACCAACTGGACCATGTTTCTTGGTGGTCCTTGATATTTTACTAATGCTTCGTCACCATCATCATCCTCATCATGTTCACCATCCAGTATGTGTTTCTTAGGTATCCTTGTCCTTTTATGAACATGTTCGCCAACTAATAAATTATTAGTCATTTCTGCCTTCTTTCTAGAAGTAATTCCCTTGGCATGATGTGTATCCATCTTTGCAATAGATACATTGGTATAAAACTGAAGGTCCTTCTTAGGTGATTCTTGCATTTCCACCCTTACAAGGAAGTAATCTTCATCATCTGAATTTTCCAGCACATTGGATATGGAGTCAACTCATGTCCTTGAGTGCAGTAGTATGGCATACCTAATATGAAATCTTCCATATAATCATCAACAGATCTTGACCAGCAACATGTATTTAGACAAATTTAAAACGTAAACCGCTACCTTCATTAAATTTAATGGTATGAAACATATTCCGCCATGGGTGTCAACACCTTTAGATTATAGAAATATTCCCAATTAGGTAACTCAGCGCCATTAGAGGACTAAGCATGGAAAATCCTTGCATGCACATGTTAAATAAAACGGGAAAAATGTTGATGACAACACAATGGGATATACAGGAACTACAAAATAAAATGGTAAAGAAAATATGTTGCCTTTGACTCATGAAAATATAACCATAACAAATCCATATTAAACTTATATTTATCAAGGAGAGGGTCAAATTTCTCGATGTGTACATTTCTTTTATCATTTAATCTGAAGAACTTAATTCATGACATGGAATTAAGTGATTAAAAAAACTACAACTAATGAAATTTAATCCCTCTCAGTGCTTGATAAATTTGGATTTAATATCAACCAACAATGGTTTAATATTTTTTTGGATGCTCTCACATGTCTATGTACATGAAAACATCTCTATCATACTGGCCCGCAAAGCACCTCACTACTCTCACTGCACAAAGGCACATACCAGTATATGATACTTTAGAGCTTGGTAGATGTATGAAAGATTGTTTAGGTAAATTCACCAGCAGAGTTGGATTTTTATATTACCAAGGCACCCATGCATGTACCAGTGACATAAAAGAGAAATTACTCTGAATTGACAATAGTTTTGTTCAACGAGATTGAACAAATGGCATAAATCCCAGGTTATTTGGTGGTAGTTGAGATGGTACTAAACAATAAAAGAATAATTAAAATATGATATAAATTTGTTTGTACATCATATGCCCAACTTATAACTGAAGAATAAGTATTTGACGTCATCTCCCACCTTTAGTTTCTTGTGGAGGCTTCCTAGATGCAGATGAGCTTTCCAAACCCTTCTGTTTGGTTCCTCTTGGATTGTCAGATGCAGATGAAGCTTCCAAACCCTTATGTTTGGTTCCTCCTAGATTGTTAGTGGAATTTGCATGAATAGTATGAGTAACTCCACCTACCTTAAGCTTCACCTTTGTTAACTGAACCTCTTGAGAAGGCGGATCATCTTGCTGTAGCACTGATTTATCCAAAGACTTCATATCAGCATACCTGTTACGAGAGGCTCTTCCATCAATCGATGTTTTGACTTGTCCCCCATTCTGACCTTTGCTAGTTGATTTTGATAGTGCTACGTGACGACTATCCATAGTCCGCCCTTTTGCCCTCCTACCTCCATGTGTCATTCCACTATGCCCAGAGTCCATTACTCCTTTTAGTTGACTCAGATTGTGGGAATCTGAGGATCTTCTCTCCAGCACTTTGTGCCAATCAGAATTATGCCAGTCCCTCGAAGACCCACATGACTACGGCCTTGGCAGCCTTCGATGCTTTTCACATTTCCCTTCACATATCGATCCCTATTCCTATCCTGGTCCCTTTCACGATCATGATCCAATATGTCGTGACTACCATTCCCCTCATAAGAATCCTCCCTATCCATCCCACCATCACGAAACCACTTCGAGCGATCTAAATCATCGTAGTGTCACTTCCGCTTGAATGCTTCACCAAATCTGCCCCTTTCCTTCTTGGCCTTCTCCCCAGTCAAATACTCCTTGGAATCCCTCTCATAATGAAACACATCCCTGTGACTTTTCTCCCTGAAATACTTCTCAGGCCTCTTACTCCGCTCATACTCTTGAGGCTTGGAATCCTTCTATCATACTTCCTGTCATGATTCCTATCATTATCTGGGCTCCTGTCGCAATACTTGCCATTATGGTCTGTAGCATCCCTCTGAACCCTCTTCATTTCATCCCTCTCGGGTACCCAGTCATCATCTTCACCATCCATTTTGTGACTAGTTGAGTTATTACTTTTACCCAAATCATCCTTCCCGGTCTCAAATTTACCCTTGCTATTACTACTCCTTGGCCTTCTCTTGTAATCATCACCATGAGAATGAGGATTAGAATACTTACCACATTCTTCGTTCAAACCCTTATCAACATTTCCAGCACTTCAAGGACTTGAGGGTGGGGAATTTGATGACGATGAATGCTCGTACTCATTGAGAAGCATTGCATGGGATCAACCCGATCTGTGCTTCCTTACCGAAAATGCCTGTGGCTTCCTCATGCATTTAATGCCATCATAGTCCAGCTGCTCGACCCTCTCCATGCCTGCACCCTCTGCAACAAAATCCTTCAGAAAAAATCTCAAAAACCCAACAACAAAACCCTCATATACTCCACGAACCCTTGACCAATATCTGCAGCAAAATCCTTTAGAAAAAAACCTCAAAGACCCAGCTTCCTCCTTTGTCAGGGTTCTTTCAGAGATGACTTAAAGGATGCCACGAGTTCTATGCTAAAATTTATGTCAAATACTGGGGCTCCCTTCATGGAAAATGTGTATCCATGCTTCAACTACTTCGACGATAGAAGCATTTCTTTGGATTATGCAATGTTTAAGTCCATGGCTTTGGTGGTGCAAGACGTAGGTCGTTGTTATTGCAACTTATTTGAAGCCATGGTGGATTCTATTTTGCCCGCAATTGAATCCTTCGACATCCCAACATCACACTCATCGTTACTAAAAGCGAATGCCCTTTTGCTGGTGATGAGACGATGACAGTTGAGAATGCTTAGACTCACAACAATAATCTCATTTAGTATGTACTATTGAATGAAGGGACACTCAAGAGAATGGGAGTGGGAATATCTTCGCTCTGTTCAATGAACACAACAAAGTGGGGTATGAGACAGAGCGTCACTTTGGGCTCTTCAATCAATAGATAGTTTGTAGATCTGAAAGAAAGCATTTAGAGATGTTATTATTTAAAATAGAAAATTTTGGCTACATAAGGGGTTTCAGGGACATTGCATAAAATAGAGACTTCGATTTCTAGGTAATGGAGGCTTTGCAACACTTACTCTCCATATATAATTGAAGAGAAACTAGGAAGAACCTACGGAGGTGAAAAACAAGGGAGAATTTCCTAAAATATTGTATAACTGTAACATAAAATTTACTGCAATGCATTCATCTTGCTCAATTTTCACGGTAGACAATTCCGCCTAACTCATATGTTTTGACACTGGGTAGAACTCAAACTCTAGGTCAAGAAAGATAGCAAATTCTGTGAGCCTCTTGTTGGTGGCTAGCAAAGTGGACGTAGGCTTTTTTCCTAGTGTTGGGCCAGGGATACCAGTGTTCTTTATTTTGTGGGGTTTTCCACCTAGCCTCATTGCGAATGCATGCAATAAAGTTGCCCACTATACACCCTTCACAATGCAGAAGTCGACTATGTGAATTTTCTCTGCCTTGTCTTATAAAAGAAATTACTTTAATAACTAAAGTAATTGCTAAGGTTAATGATATATTCGACAACTTCTGCAGGCGTAGACACTTAGATCTGTGCAAAAGTACAGACATGAGCTACAAAACATCAACACTTTATTGTCCAAATTTTGGACAAGGCCATCATGCATGTTTTATGCTTTTGTATGTTGTGTGCTTAGCCATTTCTTTCATGTGCATGCATTTCCATTTCCATTCATGTCATCATTCCAAAAATCATTCTTCTTTTACTCTTAAATTAAGTCCTAGATGACAAGGATATCCCTATCATTTTGTATCCATGAGAGTTCTGTTTGTAACTCACTAATACTTCATCTATCTCAACTTTGTTCTATTCATCCTACCTTGTTACTAGGTTATCTTATGAAATTCTTATATCTTAGTTATATTTATCAAAACCAGAGCTGGAACCAACCTCGAGGGTCAGACTAGGATTGAAATAAAACCGGACCATAACCAACGAGTGAATCTGATTTATTATTAGTTGTCTAAAATGTTACAAATTTTAACAAAAACCTATTTATCTATATCCATGTAAAATGAAACAATTATACACCAAATGTCCAAGTTTTCTCATGTATATAGCATGTAAGGCCGAATATAGAAAAATGGCACCGAGTGTGATACATATGCAAAAAAAAATACATATACATCAAGGTTTTAAATGAAGTCTAGACTCCAAAAACCATAAAACGACAACCTACAACCTACAAGCTACACAAATTACTACATATCATCAGATTTATTCCCACCTAATGGTGCCATTGTAAATAACTCGTTTAATCCCATGCATGTCAAAAGTATAATATACTTCTTAATAGAATCTAAAAACTACATTCTATCTGCATATTAAGGAAATCCTATATCGAACCACTGCTCACTGCTCATATCTCATTAATATAACTAGAAAATCTAAATTACAAATCGACTAAAAACTACATTCTATCTGCATATTAAGGAAATCCTATATCGAACCACTTCTCATATCTCATTAATATAAGTAGAAAATCTAAATTACAAATCGACTTCAACATCTTAATTTTACATTGACTTTATGCATGAATATCAATTAATTTTTTATAAAAAAAATTATAAATGTAAATTTAGTAAAATATGGCAAATCCGTAATTAAAGGCGAATATATATATTCTAAAAACTAAAATGTAAACTTAAAAAAGAAACGTCTCAACTGAAGAAAAGAAAAGCAGGTCTATGCCTTAATTATACCTGCATTTTATGAATTGGTAGGTTGCACAAATTTTAAAATTTGAACGCATTTGTCTTTGTTTGCGAAATAGGGAGGGAAATATAAACGTTATCAATGTATCGGTTGAAAGGAGCGTTATATGCGTCCGTTGAAGTAATGTTATCGTTGAAGTAATGTTATCATTGTATTCGTTGAAAGGAACGTTATATGTCTCCCTGGAAAGCAATGTTATATATTATTTAATCACAAATGTAGGTGGTATAAAGAAAGATATTCATACAGGAAATTTCATATGGTGTCTGAGTCTAACTCTGTGAATGTCTTATCCTTAATCCTGAGTGTATGCCGGTGTCAAGCTGGTCACTTCGTATGACGGGGAAATTCGGTCATCCAATGCTGGAAGGGCGGTCGAGTGCGCTCTCTCTGTAATGGCTTATTTCAATTTCAGCGATCCCACCCATGTGAGTCTTATTATTTCATTTTCCTTCTGCTGGTTTGATTTTTTTATGGTTTCTTTCTCAATCGGTCAAATTTATTTGCACTCTGCTTTTCTCTGTTCTTTTCAATTCATTTCAGCCATTGAAATGCATGTCTATGTCCATCGAATCTAGTGCAAGGCATTTCTTCCATTTCTTCCATTTCTGTCACAATTATTTCAGAGAGATCGCTTCCATTATGTCATGAATAGTAACCTCCATGGGATTCGATTACAGCTACTTTACTCTCCTTTTGATCATTTTGATTTTCCTTCTGCTTTTGTCTCCTCTAATTTTGCTTCTGATTTTGATGAATAGTAAACTCCATGGGATTCAGTTTGATCATTTTATTTTCCTTCTGCTTTTGTCTCCTCTAATAGATTTAATAGTTTCTTTTTAATTCATTTCTACCATTGTATCTCGAATCTTATATTGCAGGGCATTTCTTTCATTTCGCTGAAAATTATTCAAGTGATCCATTATTACACTGTTTTATGTTGCAGGGCATTTCGCTGAAAATTATTCAAGTGATCCATTCCACTGTTTTATGTTGTATCGTTGAAATGGATAGAAATAGAACCTACATGGGCTTGATTGCCCATAATTTCCTCTGAGCTCTACCTTCAAAGCAAACCCTTGTTTGGTCATTTCAGCGATCCCACTCATTTGAGTTTTCTTATTTCATTTTCCTCTTGTTAATTTCTTTAGCCCGTCTACCAATCCATCTCATAGTTAGTCTGTTCTCCATTCGGTTGATTTAAATTACCTCGTCACTAAACAAATTATTAGAATAAACGACTAGGAATTGTATACACGGAAGTCTCTGTACACAACTCTAATCTAAGAAGTATTCTATACACAACTCTCTGCCAATGGGACTCGAACACTACAACAAATTCAATCACAGTTCCACTTCTCCGGCAGGATTTGTCAGGTGAGTTTAAGTAAATTGGGTTTTGCTAGAGAACCCTTTCAACATGAGAGTCATACAGGTTTTTGTAAAAGTATATCGTGTTATCAGACGTAATTTCAATTTTTTCATAAATTATAAATAGCTATTATTTAAGTGCTGAAAATAATTTTAATTTTCTTAGTTTAGCACTTTCTCCATTATCTTATCTTGGAAGAGCGCGCTTGACGTAAGTAGCCATTTCTGTCCTTTCGAATTATCTTAGCATTCTTGAGCCATGCCGCTTCTTCTTGGATCTTTGTTTAAATGTCCGGTTTACATTTTTTTCCTGCAACCATTTGAAACCATGACTTTTTTTTCGAGCCTTGCTTTAAAATACGGTTCATAATTTTATTTTACAACTATATATAGAGTTTATGCATAATTCTCTTTCCATTATTATTGTTTTAAGTTGTTTATAAATTTTTTCCTCTAACTGTGTGGATATCTTTTATGGATAATTTTGTGCGCACATTTGAAATATTTAACACTGGATTATAATTATTTTTGTGCAAATATGAAAATCACTTATTGATACTTTTTCGTGTTGCATTATATTGTGATTATTGATACTATATCTGCCCAATCCTATGGACTGAATTTTTCTCTTGTGGTTACCAAAACATCCATCATAGATACCTGTAACCCCAAACAAAAATAGATTAAGACTTTGGCTTTATAGAAATTCACGCAAACATTCACGTCTTTCCGGATTTTTCAAATCACGGATTGTAAATGTTTCCGGCGTGGGGATACACTTTGACGTCTCAATTTTTAAACTATATTTTAATACGCAAATAGATTTAGCTTTTTCTTTTATTTGAATTGGAATTTGGGTTACATCATATATTTTTGAAATTTTTAGCACACAAATAAATTCAACATTCTAAATAGTATTTTTAATACTTTTAAATATAAATTTGTAGAAATATGAGTATGTGAAAAATAATCCAAATTATCAATATTTTTTTCCAAATAAAAAACAGAATGTTGTCATGTTAAACTACACGGCACTTCCATTATTAGGTGTTTAGTTATGATGTTCACCATTCTTACAATTTTGATATTGAAAATCACAAGTAGCCACACATAATTTTTATTACTTTTACCAATATTTGACATAAACTAAAAAAATAATTTAAATTTTATTATTTAAATTAATGTCTTCTATTTATATTGCAATTTTTTATACATATTATTTGTTATATTATCATGTATATATTGATATTTGAATTATCATGGTAAAGAATGAATCAATAAGTATTATAAATAAAGAGAATGAAATGATATGCAATTTTATTTTTTATTTTTACATTTTTTGATGAGGTGTAGGTGGAGGTGGTGGTCATGGTGGTGGTGGAGGAGGAGAAGGAGAAGGTAGTGAAGGTGAAGGCGGTTAAGGAGGAGGTGGAGGTGGTGGTGGAGGTGGAGTAGGTGGAGGAGGTGGTGGACGAGGAGGAAGAGGAGAAAGAAGAAAAGGGAGAGGAGGAGGTGGTGTTGTTGATGGACTAGGTGGTGGAAGAGCAAGCGGAGCTGGAGGAGGCGGGGGCGGAAGTGGAGGTTGCGGATGAGAAGGAGGTGAAGGAGGAGCAGGAGGAGGAGGCAAAGGTTGAGGAGGTAGAGGTGGAGGAGGAGGAGGAGGAGGAGGTGTAGTTGGTCGTGGAGGAGGTAGAGGTAGTGGTGGAGGAGGAGGAGGAGGAGGATGAGGAGGGGACAGAGGCAGAGGTTGAGGAGTTGGAGGAGGTGTAGGTGGAGGAGGAGGGCGAGGTGGAGGAGGAGGAGAAGGTAGAGATGGAGTAGAAGGAGGAGAAGGAGGAGGTGGAAGTGGTGGTGGAGGAGGAGGAGGAGAAGGTGGAGGTGGTGATGGTGGTGGTTGGGATGGAGGAGGTGGTGGAGGTGGTGGAGGTGATGGAGGAGGAGGTGACAGATGAGGAGGAGGTGGTGGAGCAGGCAAAGGAAAAGGTGGTGTATGATGTGTAGGTGGAGGAAGAGTAGGTGGAGGAGGAGGACAACGTAGAAGCGGTGGACATGTAGGTGTTGGAGGTGGTGGTGGTGGTGGAGGAGGAGGAGGAGGCAGCAGAGGTGGAGGTGGTGTAATGGGTGGAGGAAAAGGCAAAGGTGGTGGAGGAGGTGGAGGTGGAGGAAGAGTAGGTGGAAGAGAAGGAAGTGGAGGAGGAGCAGGAGTAGGTAGAAGTGGTGGACGTGGATATGGAGTAGGAGGAGGAGTAGGAGGCAGAGGTGGAGGTTGTGTTGGAGATGGAGGTGGAAGTTGTGGTTGAGGAGGAGGTGGAGTTGCAGGAGGAGGTGGTCAAGGAGGAGGAGGTGGTGATGTTGGTTGAGATGGAGGTGAAGGTGTAGGAGGCGGAGTTGGTGGAGGT